>JAQGAT010000136.1:0-54818 GCA_034687845.1 Pantelozetes paolii
TTCAAAAACTTGATTTCAATCTAAAATTTGAGACAAATTTAAGTGTATGACAAGTGACCCCTACCTTATCCCTATCTCTTATCATTTGTTTGCTTAGTGCAAAAATTTTACTTCCATCGAGAGGGTCTGGTATTGAAATGTATAAAATAATATTACCGTATTACCGCACAAAACCCGGCATGCCGGTATAAACTGAGAATGACCATGGTGCCGGTGTACCCCGGTTTATACCGGCAGCCGGTAAAAATGAGGGCAAAAACAAGGTTTTAAAACATTAATTTTAACTAAATTTTAAAATATTTATTATTTTGAATGAAAATTATAAATTTTGATGCAAACTAAACTTGAATAGTTTTTAAAACCTTGAAAACATCGTTATCTATTTAAATATATCAAAATGTTTTCATGATAGAGTATAGAGTGGAAGGAATTTGGGTTATAATCATTTATCTTTAATACGCATAACTCATAACCTTGTAGCATTTGATATAACAAAATAATTTCCAAAGTGAAACTAGTGAAAATCAGTAAATATATAATTTAACTCAATTTTTAATGAGAAAAAATATTTAAAAAAAGTTTAACCTGCCTCACCTATACCGGCATGCCGGTAGGACACCATAAAGGGTTTTTTGAACTTATGGCAGACCCAAGAATCCGACGAATTAATCTGACACTAAACAAATAAATAATAAGAAATAGAGATAATGTGTTACCATAAGAAATATCTCACTAATTTGACTAAAATCAAGTTTTAAACAAAATATTCAAAAACAAATTGAAAATTGTTAACACCTGAAAGGGATTAATAAGTATTTAATCTTTTTATTGATTTCATATCTAAAACTAGTTTTCAATAATATGCTTAAATATTTAGACGAAGGATTGATATTTGAGTTGAAATTGAATGCAAAACACAATCAAATAATTGAAATATTCATCAAATGTTTAATTATTTTTTTATAAATTATTACTAAAATATTTGACATTAAGTTCATTTTCTCAATTCCAATATTTATTTAACCAAAGGAGAGGCAGTTTGACCGAAGATACATCGAAAAGTTATTATTTGTAAAATATAATCAATTTTTGTAATTTTAAAAAGTTTTTATGAATTGAATAATAATTTGAATTTTTAAAATGAATTTTGTCTCTGAGTGTACTTTTTTATTTAATAAATTCAGTTTTGGGCTCGTCCAAATCGTGGGTCTGATATAAAGACAACTCTATATAACGTTTGAAATGTATTTAAACTTAATTTTTATACACTTTTATCCAAAAACTGGTATTTTATATATAATTGAGATCTTGTTTGACCAAAACTTAATTTCAAATAGACTCTGATCATCTAATTATACAATTAACCAAGATTAGTTAAAATATTTATTGAATGTAATTATAAGACAAATATCCTGTTTATCAAAGGCGGGGCTCTCTGTGTGTGGAGAACCTCATCAGAGATGTAAGTCTGGGTTCAAAAGCACTCAACTTTTAGTCTGTTTTTGGCTCTCAAAGAGTTCTTCAGAAAAATAGACCAAAAGTTATGTTTTTATAACGAGTTTCACATCTTTTTACACATTTTTTGTGAACTTTTTGTGAATTAAAAGTGGATTTAAATGAGAAATAATTTGTCGTTTATTTGCTTTCGTGTGAATCAAGAGTTCAATAACTCGTTTGACATACCGTTCCTTAGATTTAGTGCTGAATTGACTTTTTTTTGTTTATTTGTTTAAAGCCACAGATGTTTAGACCTGAGCTGTAGTCAGAGCTCTTATACTAGTAATTGAAAATGGATTTCATTATATCTCAGGTCAGAAAAGGGTCAGAAGAGGTCACATATGTTTTCCACCCTTTCCTCTCATTTCCTCTCATTTCCGGTAAAAATCTTCTTTTTTTAGATCAATGGAAACGATGTCTCAAAGTCTTCATATGAAGAGGCGCTCAGTCTTCTGGACACAGCCGGTCCCACAGTTGTTGTCCATTTAAGCCGTCGGTCCAATCGACCAATCAGTTGCGAGAAATGGACTCAAACTGAGATACCAGAGGAATGTCAGGTGAAGACAAAGAACTACTTCTTCAGTGATCTTATTTTTATTTTCAGGAAATATCTCTTCATTTCTGCAAATGTTGTCCAAAACTTGGGATCAACTTCTCTGAAGACAAAAATCAATTAATTGTGTCTCAGGTCTGAAGACATTTTATTCTTCTTAAGCTTTCAATCATTTTCTCTTCAGATCCACAGTTTGGAAGCAATTGATGGTCCACTCGAAGTCGGGGATCAAGTGTTACGAGTGAACGGAACGGATGTCCTCAACGAAGAGCACTTCCACCAATTGGTCCAAAAGTGTTGTTCGGTTTTGATTCGCAAATCACGGCAAAAGACTTTGGACAGAGATTTAGCGCTTTTGGACCGAGAAATGCAATCAATTCGGTTGGAATGCGAGACAATGGTCAACAACCGACGGCTGAAGAACCACATCTATGCAAACGTCACGGATCACATCAAAGACAATGTCTTTGGCTCTGAAGACAGTTCCAGCGCTTACAACACTGGCGACAGTTCCAGAAGT
Source organism: Pantelozetes paolii (assembly GCA_034687845.1). Lineage (NCBI taxonomy): Eukaryota > Metazoa > Arthropoda > Arachnida > Sarcoptiformes > Oribellidae > Pantelozetes > Pantelozetes paolii. The sequence goes on from JAQGAT010000136.1 coordinate 2,571, forward strand.
ACTCCTCTCACTCTGGAGGTGTCTACAGCGTCTTCTGGAGTCCAGGGATCAGTTCAGACAATGGACAATAAGAGCACTCAAATGTCAGATAATTTTTATGAAAAATACTTTTGTCACTCAATGGCAGAAAAGAAAAGCATTCTTCGGCAGCAGAAGGTGTCCAGAGATCAGTTACCATCTTCTTCTGCAGAGTGTTTATCTCTGGAGTGGAAAGTTAAGCGAAGATCAGATGGAAGTCGTTATATCACGAAAGGAACCGTTAGAAACAAATTACTCAAAGAAAGAGCTCTTAAGATAATGGAGGAACGGTGTAAGTGACCCACAATTGATCACATCTTCAGATTCTCTTATTTACTCTTTGAAGGTATGACCACCGATGACGACGCCATGAGTGAACTGAAGTTCGGGAAGTATTGGAACAAAGAGGACAGAAAAAGACATTTAGAGAGATCTAAGAATCGGAAAAAGAGATCACAAAGTCTTCCAATGGCTGTCAAAATGGCTGCTCTGAAGGAACAGTCAGAAGAAGCGGAGAAGGAATGTCAGAAACGGAGTTCCAATTCATCCAAAAATGTGACAAATGTTGTGACAATTGTTTAATAATTGTTAAAAAGAAATAAACTTTTTATAACTTTTTCTCTTTTTTTATTGGTTTAAGAGTTTTCAGAGTTTTGATACTTTTTTCACCAATTTTTCAATCATTTTTCAAAAATCATTTCATTTTTAGTCGTTTTTCACAAATAATTGACTCAAAAGTGAAAACTTTATTCACTTTTGCATTGAATTCACAAATTCATTGAAAAATCATTTTTTTGACGAAAATTTCATTTTTTATATAAAATATGAAAATAAAAGAGATTTTAGTTTTAATTCTTTTATTCAAAGACACGAAGAGTTCAATGAATGGCAGATCTGTTGAACACGTCTTGTGTCCGACGGGTGGTATTGACGCCATAACGGCAGTGAAGAACCGAACTCTTCTTGTCTTCAAAGGTAATCAGATATGGATTTCGAGAAACGGTTTGTTGGGTTGGCCTCAGAATGTGGCAAATGTTTGGTTTACGAAGAACTTGGGATCAGATTTTGGTGATATTGTCTTTGACTTTAAAGATGAGGTGTTTCTTGTGGTTAAAGTAAATAAAACATTATTTCTCTCTTTTATTGATTTGTTTTGTCTTAAAGGAAGACATCTTTTATACCGTTTCTGACCAGAAGACCGAACGGAAACCCATTTCCAGTCATTTCCCAACAGTTCCCAAAATAGACGCCATTTTGCTCTTAAATGACCGAAACTTGTGTTCCAATGGTTTCCAGTGTTTAACTCTTTTCCTATTTTCAGGTTTTTTGGGTTATTTTTGGGTTATTTTTGGGTTATTTTTGGGTTATTTTTAGGTTTTCTTTAATTATCTCTGATTTCCATTAAAAGGAGAAAATATTTATTCTTATCATTGGTTTCACTTCTGGCACATCCAATCACGTGATTCCTTTCCCATTGATAGCCGAAGAATAAGTGGACATTTCCCGCGCGATTTGGATACAGTCTTCGCTGACGAGGAATATGTTTATATGGTTAAAGACAATCTCTACTTCCGGTCACCGATCGACGGATTTCCGGTATTTTTTGTTTTTCTTTTGTTCTCTTTAAAGCACTTCCGGTTTGTCTTCAGTTTAGTGCCAAAGAGTTGAAAGGAGTTCCAGTCTTCGGTCATTTGTTGGTTTGTCCACCAATCGGAAGACAGGATTTGGATTTAATGGCGTTTCCAAGTGATCCACAGATCTATCAATCAAAGCCATCAAATCTATGGTCAGAAACGACAACTGAAGACGACATCAGTAATAAAGACAAAAGAGATGGAAGAATATCCACTGAAATGTCTTCTTCGAACGGTTCCACAGAAAGTGTTGACACGACTACTACTTCAGAAACGACAACTATCTTGAGAAGTGAACCATTAGAAGACATTACGGTTACTTCAGAAACGACATCAAAGAAGATAATTGCCACCTCTTCTCCGAACAGTTCCACTAATGAAGAAGTGAAGACAACTCCAGAAACGACAAGAGATTTGAAACCAGAGATCACTTCAAGCGCTTCCACAACCGAATCATTGGATCAAATGTCTTCAGAAATAACTGAAAGTTCTTTTGATATCAGTTCCACAAAAACGACAACAGAAGAAGAATCAGAGACCACAATAGAGACAACGGAAGTGTTTATCACTTCCACCATTGAGAACAAGATTCGGACAACAACTGAAGAACAAATGAAGAACTCTTCCATCGGATCCAATGACAAAGAAAGAGATTCAGAAACGACAACAACAGACTTCAGAAGAGATCTTTCTTTGGATCACTTGAGTCAAAGAACTTTAGAGATGTCTTCTTCGAACGGTTCCACTGAAGAGTTGAAGACAACGCCAGAAACGACAACTCTTCCCGAAATAAGTCTTCTTTCAGAAAAACCTTTATTCACCGCCGATGACCAAAAGAAGTCGATTGTTGTGGCCAGAAGTCGATTAATGCCATCAGTGGTCATCGTTGTGGTAATTGTATCCATTCTTCTGATTATAATCGCCGTTTATTGGAAGCTATGGTCGCGAAGACGCGGCGGATATTCGGTTCTTCAGAATTGAGTTTTTTTTTTATTAAAAAATGAAATCTAAATAAAAATAATGAAATTTATGATCCGTTGTCTCTTCGGCCACTTCGGCCACTTCGGCCACTTCGGCCGACTCTTCCTCTCCTTTTACGCCATTTTCGATGACTGACGAGAAGTGCGTTCAACTCTGCCATTGTTGGCCACGAGTCGGGTCTCTCCGTGAAGAAACGTGACGAAGCAGTTGGCGTCCAATCGCGCGCTTTCTAGAGCTGTCCTCAGTTTTAACGGCGGGTCTAAATAGTATTCATTGGCCAAAGAAAACGTTCCCCAATGGATGGCAACACTGAATCGGGATCTAATGTCTTCGTGGATCTGAACTGCTTCTTGTGGTTCACAATGTTGATATTTCATGAACCACCTGGGTTCATAAGCGCCAATAGGAATGGCCGCTGCGGTAAATGGACCGTAGATTTTACCGATTTGTTTGAAGACATCGCAATATCCGGTATCACCGCCGAAGAAGAATCTGTGCTTCGGACCAATGATTGTCCAACTTCCCCAAAGAACACGATTATCATCAGTGATGGTTCTTTTACTCCAATGTTGTGCCGGCGTAAACACAAAGGACACTAGTAATGGACAAAGAGTTATTGTGACAACAAGTGATGGAAGAGCCAGTCTTACCGTCGCTCTTATCCGAAACACAGTTCTCTTCCCACCAATCCAATTGGACAACATTATCACAACCCACGTGAGACATCCATTCGCCTATTGATTAATACAAATATTCAAAACACAGTGAATGACCAATCAGAGGACAAACCTAAGCCGTTCGGCACAAACCACCGAAGGTCAGCCCCGAAGCGCGCGTTCAACAGTTCCACGGAATTGAGATCCAAATGGTCATAATGTGAGTGCGAGATAACAATGGCGTCCAGATTGGGTGGCAGGTCGTGGACAGAACACGGCGCCTCCCGATATCTCTTCGGACCGACCATTTGACTCGGCGACGCTCTCTCGCTGAAGATGGGATCAGTTAGGACACAGATATCGTCAAACTGGACAAGGACAGTTGAGTGACCCAACCACGTGATGCGCAGACCGTCGAAAGCGGGTGTGTCCTTGAAATTGGGCCGAACTATAGGAAGAGCTAAATCCAGATCCTGAAGAGAAGAAGAAGAAGAAGATAAGTGGAGGAATGGGATGGCAGTGAAGACCTGTTTTGTGGGAACATTGCTTTTATCTCGTGCTAAACCAAATTTAAGAATATTAGTGAAAGTCGGGGGTCTCCACGTTGGCCACGGGTTTTGGTACTTCCCGTTCACAAACAAAGACTTTTGGACATCAAATCGTTGGACAACGGAATCCCTTTTCACCACTGGACTCAACTCGGGATCACTGGAACCGCTGGCCGCCAAAGAACTGGCCTCCGAGATGGACCGCCAGTGGCCGTCCTCGCAGTCCACGACTCGGGTGGGAATATCTGCGCGTTCGCTGTCATACGTATATTTGTCCTGAAATTGGGATCAATTGAGAGGTGAGGGAAGTGGTGGACAGAGAAGTGGTTTATACCTTTCCTGAGGAACAGATCAAAGAGCTTCTGGAGGTAAGAGTTGTGTTTTTGGAGTCTTGGGATCCGTTTGTCGCGCGAACTGACAATCGGTTTGTTTGTGAAGACATTTGAAGTGAAATAAAAGGAGTCTCTGATGTCGTCGTCCTTCACATCACTTTCACTTTTGGATGTCTACCAGTGCTATAAAACTATTAATACCAGTGCTTCTCATCTATTAATTAAGAATTTCATTACTTTTACCACAAATTAATGATTTTTTGTTTTAAATTTGATTTAAATTTCAATTCATTTATAAATAAAATGATTTTTTATTTCAATAAAACTTTTGAAATGTTTTTACAGTTATTTCTATTCAAAGGCTTTTCAAAGGGTTTTCAAACCATTAATACGTTGTCTATGAATGACATTCACATCAAAACAAATGGCGTTTTATAACCGAATCTATTCATTGGCCTCACGTCTGGCCAGAGTCCCGAACCGACGTCTCTCTGCCGCCAGTCATTCTCAACCACTAGTCGTCCCGCAAACTAACCAATCAGAGCTCAGTAATGGTGTTCGTGTGGTCAGTGAAGACATCGGAGGTCAGACCACAACAATTGGTGTTTGGCTCGAGACTGGCACCCGATATGAGACGGAAGCGACCTCTGGAGTGACGAGTCTTGTTCTTCGATCTCTTCTGGCGTCCAGAGCTGATCTGGAGACCCGATTGGCCAGAATGGGAGCCGTGGTGTCCGCCGGAGTGGAAAGAGATAAAACCTTTATATCTTTGAGATGTTTGTCTTCGCAGACATCTTCAGGAGTGGAACTATTGGGTGATTTAGTGTCCAATTGTACATTTGGTCCGGAGGTCGAGCGGCAGAAGAATGAGATGTGGCGCGCGATGCGGGAGTTGGACACAGACTACGAGTCGGTAGTTATGAATGGTTTGCATGCAATGGCCTTTCAGGACACACCTCTGGCGTTGCCAATAATCGGCAAATCTGAGGCCATTCGGGCTTTGGATTCAAAGGATTTAATAAATTACGTCAACACTCACTTCAAAGGCCCCCGAATTGTGGTTTCAGTGGCCGGGGATGTGGACCACAATCAGATGTAAAAGAAATGTATTTTTCTTCATTTTTTTTAATATTTTTGTTTTCAATTTAGTGTCCAATCAGTTGACAAACATTTCGGTAAAATAACAAACATTTACGACAAATCAGAAATTCCCGAAATAACCAAATGTCGGTACACCGGAAGTGATCTCCGAATCCGTGACGACGCTATGCCTCTCGCGCACATCGCACTGGCCGTCGAGAGCGCCGGACTTCAGAGTCCCGACTATTGGTCACTTATGTTGGCCTCAAGTGTGAGTTAATAATCGATAATCGAATTGTTTTATCGATTAATCGTTTTTCAGTTAATGGGTTCTTGGGATCAGACCTTCGGTGGTGGAACTGATTGTTCTAATTATCTTGGTCTTTGTTCTGCGACCGATAATTTGACAAATAGTTACCGTTCCTTTAATCTGGGATATCGGGAAAGTGGTCTTTTCGGTGTATATATGGTTTGTGAGAGAATGAAACAAGAAGACGCTGTTTGGCACTTGACTTATGAATGGAAGCGCTTCTGTACCGAACTCACGGATAACGAACTCCGTCGGGCGAAGAATACACTGGTCACTGACCTGATGCGTCGGAACGAAGGTTCGGCGAATGTATCGGCCACTATCGGGCGTCAAGTGTTGGACTTTGGCCGTCGGGTGCCGTTGGACGAGTTGCAGGCCAACATTGTGGGACTTTCGGCTTCTAAGGTTCGGGATGTTTGCAATGAATACATTTGGGACAGATGTCCAGTGGTGTCGGCCGTAGGACCGGTGGAACAGTTAGAAGATTACGAGAATATTCGTTCAAAGTTTTATTGGTTTAGATATTAGTAGAAAAAGGGGTCAAAAGTTTTTGACGTTATTTATGTAGAAATAAAGTCCAATAGAGAGCGACACAAGTGTTTTGCCACTCCTTTCCATCAATAATGGCTTCCATTCGTAAGAAACTCGTGATCGTCGGCGACGGCGCTTGTGGTAAGACTTGTCTTCTTATTGTCTTCAGCAAAGACCAGTTTCCCGAAGTCTATGTCCCGACGGTCTTTGAGAATTACGTGGCGGACATTGAGGTGGACTCGAAGCAGGTTCTCAAGACATTCCTCTTCAGTGTTTTGATTACCTCTCTTTGAAGGTGGAGTTAGCTCTTTGGGATACCGCGGGACAGGAGGACTACGACCGTCTGGTCAGTCACGGCTTCTCTTCTTCTTTCTCTAATTCTTGTGTCCTCCGTAGCGGCCATTGTCTTATCCGGACACTGATGTCATTCTCATGTGTTTTTCCATTGATTCTCCCGATTCTCTTGAGAATATTCCCGAGAAGTGGTCGCCAGAAGTCCGGCATTTCTGTCCAAACGTTCCGATCATTCTGGTCGGCAATAAAAAGGTATTTTCGGGAAATTCGGTAAAAGTCGGTAAAAGTCTTCTTTTAGGACTTAAGAACTGATCCACAGACCATTCGGGAGTTGTCCAAGATGAAACAAAGTGAGTCACTCCAGATCTGATCCATGTCCTTATGATTCCTCCACAGAGACCGTGTCCACCGAAGAAGGCCGAGCGATGGCCGAGAAGATCAATGCTTATGGATATCTGGAGTGTTCGGCGAAGACAAAAGATGGCGTTCGGGAAGTGTTTGAAACGGCCACCCGAGCCGCTCTTCAGGTGAAGAGGAAGAAGTCCAACAGATGTTGTCTTTTATAAAGTTTTTACCGATTTTTTGGCCCAAAAACTAGTCATTCATTCCGTGCCTAAAATGTGTCCAAAAGTTCCGAAAAACATATCTTTTTTTGTCTTTTTTTGTCATTTAATAAAAAAAAACTTTTATTTCAAAAATCAAAGTCTTCTTCGGCGGTCATAATCTAGTCTTCGTTGGTTACCATTGTTTGGCATGTATTGCGTGAAGAAGTTCGGGTTTCTGGCCATTACTTCTTCGAATTGGTTAAGAGATTGGAGGAAATGGTAAGCACTCTGAGGAGGAATAAAAAGGTAAACAAAGGATCAGTTGTTGTCCACTAAATACCGAATCATTCCTCAACTTCGGCTCCAAAACCATTGTTTGTCCGAAGAGACTGATGTCACGAAGAAGAGCTCTAAAAGGAAGTGATGGTAAGATAATGAATGGTAAGAAAGACTCGGAGGAATACAAAGCATAAGAAACGGAAATCTTGTGCTCGAACTCGATGTACGCGAAGTCGTGCCGAAGAACTACATTCACGACCTTTGGATCAATTGTTAGAACGCGAAGAATAGAGACAATGACTTACGGGTCCGGCCTTCGGGAAGAAGTGGTCAGAAAGTGGTCAAAGAAGGAAAAGAATACCTGATTGAAGAGCTCCAGAAGCAGATCTTTGGACACACGATCATCACTGATATTGCGGACCACCTGAAGAGTGAGAAGACATTAATGGCGGACAACTGATCCGAAGAAGACTCACAAGAGTTCGTTCCTCTAAAGACATGGTTTGTCTCTAAAAGAGATTTTGACGTAATTTATGGACTTTTTTGGAGAAAAGGTATTAAAAGTGAAAAGAATTTGAAATGTCTTTAAAAAACGGTTTTTTTTCTTAACATTCCATTTGACTTTGAATTTGACTTTGAATTTGAATTTGAATTTAATCTTTGTTTCCAATATTTTATTTTTATTTAAAACTATAAAACATAAAAACAACAATCACCTTGATTCATTTAAAACAATAATGACCTTCATTCATTTGAATAAAACATTTGAAAACAATTTATATATACAGTAATTGTTATATAATTTTGGGCGCATTTGAGGTCATCTGTAGTGTCGGTGAAGACGTTTAAAAGTTTTTCATTTCTCAGGTATTTCTGTCAGGAGTTGTGCGCAGACTCTGTGTTGACGTCATTGAAGAGAAATATTTGAGAAATGTTTTACAAATGAAGACAAAAACGGATCCAAAGACTGAAGACATTGTCGGACATCGATGACAGCCATTCCTCTTCTTCTCCTTCTCATTGCTGTCCGCGGCCACCACTTCCGGTCCCCGCAATCCTGTCCTCACGCTCTCGCGGCTTCACAATGTCACAGATGTTTTCATTGGTCACAATTCGGGTCAATCTTGAGGTCACACTTCGGGTCACTGACGGCGTTGGCCACCACTGACCAGATCCGAGGTCTTCTGGAGCGGGCGTTGAACCACAGCCAATCATTGGTCAATTCCCGATTTACCGATCGGCGAATCAGAGAAGCGAATGATAGACTCTTTGGTCACGTGAGACGGTTGGTGGCCGTCGGTGGTCAGCGTCGGGTGGAAGAGCACGTGAACGGTGTGTTTGACGCCATCTTTGTCTCACAATTGGAAACAAAAAAAGTAAAAAAAAAGTTTTTTTTTTGAAAAAAATATTAATTTTTAGAATAATTGACAGAAAAAGCAATTTTCGGGAAATTTCTTGAAATGTATTCAAAACTTATGGAAAGAAAATCATTGGTTCACAGATTACCCGACAATTCTTGTCCAACAGATGGCGCGCGGACTCGACGTCACGAGGTTTTAGAAGAAAAGAGAAATTCTTTAAAAAAAACTTTTTTTTTCTCTTTTTTTAGTCTTTTTTTGTCCGCTTTTTCTCTCATTCGCCGAACTGTCCGCCAATCGGAAACCGGTCTTTTGCGGTGTGTCGGTCAATCCGTATGTGTGTCCAAATGTGACGAGCCGTGGATCGGTTGTTTTGGCCAGTGGTCAGCGGTAGACGATTGGTGGCGTCGGTTGACTGTGACGTCATTACCGAACTTGACTTCCGGTGATCGGAATCCGGAAATGGCGTTCGGGTCGGTGGCGGAGATGTTGGTGGCGTCGGCCGAAGAGTTGGACAAAAAAGCCGAAGAATTGGGAGAAAAGGTGAGTCCATTAGTGTCTGAAGGGGTGTTCCGACTGTTTTTATCTTAAGGTTCTCATTGGTTGTGGAAAACCTCAAAGATATTTAAGGGAAACGCCTTCTCAGACAACAGCCAATCACAGCGCGCCCTTCACTCCCTTTCAGCCCCGCCTTCAGACCATTGTTGACCAGTTGTCAGCCAATGAAAACTTCTTCTTAAGGTTTGTCCACTCCTTCCTCCTCCGCCCACTAATCTTCTCTTGTCCTCCAAGTCTCCCGAACGTCTTCTGCGGCGAAATGGCCAACACTTCCACTGACCAGATATGGCCGCCGGTGGCCACGGATGACGCGAAGACATTGTCGGAGAAGTTGGAGAAAGTGAATCACGTGATTAATACTTATGTGACTCCCGAAGAGCTTCTGATGGACGCCAGCGGTTCCGGACATTTGGACAGCTTTTCAGACGATGAAGATTATTCTCAAGGATCGGGAAGTGGTGACAAAGAGGTGGACATTGCGTTCTCTCCTCCGACCTCTTCAGTGACCTTGAGATGTCATTCATTCATAGATTCTGTGATAATATTTATATTTTTTTTAATAAAAGTTCAAAACTTTTAAAACTTTTTATCATTTTTTTGGAATATTTTTGAAATATTTATAAAACTTTTGAATCAATAGTTGTATTCAAGACATGAGTTGAGAGTCAAGAGAAGTGAAGACAAGAGATGGCGTTATTGTCACTCATAGTCATTGTCGGCCATATTGTGTGTCAGAGTATTGTTGTATTCATTGTTAGTATAAAAGAGAGAATCGTTTTCTAATGAAAAGCATTTGAAGACAATCGATGGCAACGATCACAACAATGACCACAATTGCAAACAACGCTCTCAACAATGGCTTGAAGTCAGTCATCCATTCATTCATTCATTTATTCAATAATTTCTTCTTTTATTTAATTTTTTTCTCTTTAGAGACGACTGGAAGTCTCAGTTGAAGGCACCGCCGAAAGACAACCGCCCGAAGACATCCGATGTGACCAACACTCGTGGCAATGAATTCGATGAGTTCTGTCTTAATCGGGAACTACTGATGGGTATCTTTGAGAAGGGATGGGAGAAGCCATCGCCGGTACAAGAAGCGGCCATTCCTGTGGCACTCTTGGGTCGGGATGTGTTGGCCAGAGCGAAGAACGGGACGGGAAAGACGGGCGCGTATATCATTCCTCTTCTACAACGTATAGACGTGACGTCACCGAATATTCAGGCGTTGATAGTTGTTCCGACGCGGGAATTGGCTCTTCAGACGTCACAGATCTGTATGGAACTGTCCAAATATATGGGCGCGAAGATAATGGTGACCACCGGCGGGACAAACCTTAAGGACGATATAATGCGGATCTACGACAATGTGCATGTGGTGATTGCCACTCCTGGACGTATTCTGGATCTGATAGAGAAGAAGGTGGCGGTAATGGACAAGACAATGGTCATCGTATTGGATGAAGCGGATAAACTGTTATCTCAAGACTTTAAAGGAATGTTGGATCTACTGATCGGCCATTTGCCACACGACCGACAGATTCTTCTCTTTTCGGCCACTTTTCCCGTAACTGTGGAACAGTTTATGAGAAGACATGTGAAGAGCGCTCATGAGATAAATTTGATGGAAGAGTTGACTTTGAAAGGGGTCACTCAATATTATGCATTTGTACAAGAGCGTCAAAAAGTACATTGTTTAAATACATTGTTTTCAAAGCTTCAAATCAATCAATCTATTATCTTCTGTAATTCAACACAAAGAGTGGAACTGCTGGCCAAGAAGATTGCCGAACTCGGCTACAGCTGCTATTATATACATGCTCGAATGCCCCAGGTTACAATTATTTTTAATTATAATTGTTAATTTTTGTAATTTTTTTTATTATAATTAATAGCCGCATCGGAACCGTGTATTCCATGACTTCCGGAACGGGTTATGTCGGAATCTGGTATGTTCTGACCTCTTCACCCGAGGCATTGATATCCAAGCGGTAAATGTTGTCATAAACTTTGACTTTCCAAAAATGGCGGAAACTTATCTTCATCGGATTGGTCGGTCGGGACGGTTCGGACATTTGGGAATTGCTATAAATTTGATCACTTATGAGGACAGACATCAATTACATCGTATTGAATCTGAACTGTCCACTCAAATCTGTCCCATTCCTAAAGTCATTGACCCCCAACTGTATGTCTCTGCGCAGACGCAGAACGACTCTTAAACAACTGTAAAACAAATGTATTATTCATTCAATAAAAAGTAAATTTGCGTCAAAACGACGTCAATGTCTGCGCGCACTCGCATTCAGCCTCTGCTCGCTCTCTAACTATGGCCGACGACACTATTCCCGTTAGAGTTGGCCACTACGAACTTGTCCGCACAATCGGTAAGTAATCGGTAATGATTACCATTGAAGACAATTCATGTTTCCGTCTTAAAGGAAAAGGAAACTTTGCAGTCGTCAAACTGGGCCGACACGCCGTCACCAATACAAAGGTTTCTTCTTCTTCTTCTGTCTCTTATTCTTCGGCACTTATTCCTCTATATCTTTAAGGTGGCCATAAAGGTGATTTCAACAAGATCATTGGATGGAGATCAATTACGTAAATTGCACAGGGAGATTGATATAATGAAGAGAATTGGAGAACATAAACACATTCTACGTCTTTATCAAGTGATGCAATCGGAACGCCATTTAATGTTGGTCACAGAGTTCTGTCCCGGCGGTGAAATCTTTGACCAATTAGTGGCCAATGGACGTATGTCGGAAGTGGTGGCCAGACAATATTTCCGACAGATAATGGCGGCCGTGGACTTCTTACACCGAAGTGGTATTGTCCATCGGGATCTCAAGGCCGAGAATCTATTGCTCAGCGCTGACCTCAAGGTCGTCAAACTCGCAGATTTTGGATTTTCTAATTACTTCACGCGCGACGCTCTTCTGTCCACGTGGTGTGGATCCCCGCCATACGCCGCTCCCGAACTCTTCGAAGGTCGGCATTATTGCGGTCCAAAAGCCGATATTTGGTCTCTCGGTGTTGTCCTCTATGTCCTCGTTTGTGGCGCTCTCCCGTTTGATGGCCATACACTTCAGTCGCTGAAGAACCGAGTCCTCGCCGGTAAGTGTCTTGTGACTTGTGGCCACTGACCACGTGACTACTGACCACGTGATTAATTTAAAGGGAAATTCCGAATTCCATATTTCATGTCATGTGACTGCGAACATCTGATCCGACACATGTTACTCGTGGATCCCGAAAAACGTTTCTCACTCCCGCAGATTACTGGCCATAAATGGATGCGTGTGTCCACTGTACCCGTCGATGAGGAAGACAGTGCGCAGACGCCAACTCCGGCCATCGATATGTCAATTGTGGAATGGGTTTCTCGGGAGTTGTCCACCGATTCTCTGGACGTCTTAGAGTCGGTTCGGAGCCGAGCTTTTGACCACAATTACGCACTTTATCATCTCGTCAACGATTCTAGTCATTCATCGCCTTCTTCGGCGCCGCCATCGCCGCCATTACTTCCATTGATTCCGTCAACCAATCAGAGAAAGTCGAGTATAACTACTGGTGTTGTAGAGCGTGACGTCACTTCTGTGACGCCCTCTTCCACCCTCTCTGTGGGGGCGTCTCCTCTCCGAAGACACACCTTCGGTCCGGACACCAATCAGAGCACTTCTTCGTCTCAGTTGGTTACGCCTCCTCTACTCTTCTTGACTCCGCCCACAGCCCCTCCGCCAATAGGAAACCTCCCTCTGGCGCCGCCCAATTACCCCCTGGCACATATGGACCTCTTGCGGCCGCCAAATGTACTATTAATGGTCAACAACAATATGGGACGGCGCGCGTCCGATGGACAGGCCAATTATGCGCGCACGTGTGAAACGCAGACCACGTGTAGTGCGTCGGCATTTAATTTCCCGGCCATTCAAACCTCTCCACCAATCAGTTATCAGCGAAGAAAACGTCATTCATTGACCGATACAAATGATCTTCTGGTCTGTAGACAACGGCGATCTGGTCTGTCCAACATCACGGGATCGCCGAATAACGAACGGTAAATTATTTCTGGCCACTGACCACTTCTGACCACTTTATCCGCCGTAGGGTTCGCCGAAGAGCTTCAGACGGTTCCAATGTGACCAGTGGTCGTCCTCAACAGATCTGTTCCATCAGTTCTCTTCAGACAGAATTAAGAGCTCTTTGTGTGTCTTCTCCGCCATCTTTACAAACTTCACCAATTCATTCGGCTTCTTCACCAACCCCGGCCACTCCACTCCCGCCGTCTTCACCGCCACCAACTTTACCGCTTATTAGTGAAGAAAGAGTGGTCACTGTATCTCCCATTCCTCTATTAACGCCACCGCAGTCTTTCCGGTCATCGCCGGTCACATCACCGGTGGCGCCCTCTATCGCCATTACGGACGAATTGGGAACTTTATTCCCGATTTTACCGCCGCCAGTGGACTTCCAACACGTGACCTCACAGCCCAATATCGGAGAAGATACAAGACTTCATCGGTGGACAGATGAGAGTAAGTTTCGGGAGTTTTTTTTTGACCACTTTTTGCACGTTTTATGTCTTTTAGAACTTTTTAGAACCGATTTGTTTGTGACCATTAGTCCGATAGTAATAAAGTCTTCGGAACCATAGGTCGTCGTCGGCATCAGTTCCTGGCCAATAGACAACTCCGACAGACATATCCGTCTTCAGAACACAATCTTCAAAGTCATTTTCATTACCAAAGTCTACAATGTTTGTCACGTGACGGTCCGCAACTGACCACTACGGGAAGCGGTTCCATCGTCTTAGAGGACACACATACGGCCACAAAGCTATTACGGCGATTGGCGGGACGGGACGTAATCGCGTTCGACGACATCCGAATCGCTTTAGAATGGCAACCCGTGAGACGGCAATTGGTGTTACGGCGGGTGTCCGGAGATTCTTCGCAATATAATCATTTATGTCATCAATTAATTCATTCAATTATGTGACCAATGAATGACCGAATCACTGGTCATGTGATCACTTAAAACAATAAATTTATTTTTAACACAAACTCTGCGCCAAATAATCGATAATCGAATCGACAATCGATTCATTGTTGTGGGCGTTAAGTATGAGACCAGAGGTTGTCTCAGCTCTTCCTCTTAGTCTTGAGCCGAATCAGAGGACATCTTTTAATTCCAAAGACTTATCTCTTAAGCAATTGAAGACAGCATTGAGGATCACTTCCATCGCTTTAGAGGACGGTTTGTGAGTCACGTGATAAACTATTTACTCATTTAATTCCTATTCAAGATCTTCGGCGCTCTTTGTGGTCAGATTTAGCTCTACGCCACTCAGCAGCTGATACACAATTTGATTCAGAATTAGAGGTTCCGCCACATAAGTTACCAGGATTCGTTGATCCAAGAATTGCCCGTTTCTTCGCCCTCAACGCCACTGGCAAGAGGGAAGTGTCCACAGTCCTCTGGAACCTTTCCCAATGTGAGTTCAGCCATTATTATGACCACCGAGTGATGATAATTGTCTTCTTCTTCCACAAGCGTGTCCACAACTTACGTTCGCGCCTTTGGTTTATCCAATTACAGCTCTTTTTTCACATTTCTTGGAATCCATTGATGTTTATAAATCTTTGTATTCATTGGTTAGTTTATCATCACGTGATCTGTCCATTATAATTCCCGTTTCTTCTTCTCAACAGATCAATTCCCGTGATGTCCATTTTCTGGCCACTACACGTTCGGACAAAGCGCGAGATGCGGTAATTCTGGTCAAGTTGACCAATAAGTTCGGGATTCTAAGACCACGGAAATTCGGTGCAGATGCTCGGGAGAAATTACGGAACAATGCTTTGGACACGGCTTTCGGCGAATATCTTCAATGTATGTCCTCTGGCCACTGGCCACTGGCGACGGGTGACCACTACTCTGATCACGTGTTTTAGGGATATTTTGGTTACCATTCCATCATTGTATACGTGTTTTGGATTGTTTCCTCGTTGAAGGCGAGAAATTCTTATTCCGAGTGTCTTTGACTTTGGCCTTACTCTTCGATAAACACCAGAAGACGGGAATCACTTTAGAACGCATGCGCACCTTCTGTGAGACTTTACCACTTACTCCAAGTCAACTGTGAGTTCCAACCAATGAGAAACGTCTTTGTATTAATTACTGACCAATTACAGGATAGCATGTGCTTTGAAAATAACACGTCTCTCGCGTAAAGGTTTGTCACGTGTTTATTATTAAATCACGTGTTTCTCACATGTTTTTTAGACATTTCTCGTGCGAAAACAAAAGCCGAATCACGTGCTCAACGCTTATCATATTGCGAGTCACCTGTCCACTCCAAAGCCGGTTTGGCCACTGGCCACTCCCGTCGGCTATTGTCCACTAATCTCTTCTTTTCTGCCGTAGATATTATTGCCGCCAAAGAGTATATTCTGGCCACAAGAATAGCGCCGAGACGATTCCGGTCTTCGGTACTCACGTGGTCTGACCTGGATGTCCTCTGGGAATGGTTACCCGAACGGGTAGTGGTCAGAGAACCCGAAGTAGTTTTTTGTAGTTCCGAAAACGGGAACTCTTTACAGACATTCTTCACTCTTTGCGGTGACCACGAGCCGACAATTCTGGTCATAAAAACCATAAAAAATGAAGTAATTTCCCGAAAATCTATTCCCGATTCTGACCACTTCTATCCCGTAGATCTTCGGTGCATTTTGTTCCAGTGCTTGGTCTCGGCGTTTGGATTTAGCTCAGACCAAAAGTGGACAGTATTTCGGGACGGGAGAGACGTTTCTATTTGCCGTAAAACCGGATATCCGGCGCTACGATTGGGTCGGGAAATTGACCTCAAACTGTACTCATTCACAACAACTCTTTATGTCCGCTTCTTCACGTGCTTTATATGTGGGTTCGGGTGGCGGACAGTTCGGTCTTTTTATTGACGAAAGTCTGACCAGAGGACAGTCAGACACGTGCGACACATTCGCCAATCAGAGTCTGAGTTCAGGTAAACCAATAGCCAATGAGAAGCGAGTATTCATTTACTAAACATTCGATTCTTAGATTCAAAAGATTTCGATATTTCTGTGTTAGAAGTGATTGCTTTCTGTTAGACATCGATAATCGATAATCGATTCCAAAGATTTGTAATTTTATTTCAATTAAACAATAAATGGATTCAAAAATAAAGGGGTTTTGGTGGGGGTGGGGGTCACCAACAGGGGGTTCTGTGATTGGACGCCATTACAAGACAATAATGGTTAAGAAGTTGAGACAAGAGTTGTCTTTCATCTAACGGTTCCAAAGACTCGATTCTTCGAACTTCTTCGGCTGGAATCAGCTCTTCGTAAACAGTCTTCAAATCCCAAGAAATGACATTTTGGTAACCATTGGAAACGAATTTCCGATTCCAGTCGTCCAGAGTTCGGGAAGAGTTCATTCCCAGAAGAGGGGTTTCCCTTTCACTTAACGCATCTGACATTACACGTGCAAAAGTGTCGCACGTGTTCACCAAATCAAAGACCACGTGATTAGACTTCGGGAATGACTTTTGAAGACAATTCAAGAGAGAAGTGGTTTGATCTACGGGAGAGAAAGTGGTCAGAATGGCCGAAGTGGACGCTTATTGGCTAACCTTCTGTCCAATAGAGAAGAACGCATTCAAAGACAAAAAGAATCGGAAGTTCGGGTCTGAGGTCACATTCCCGAACCAAGAGTTGAGATAGTTGTTGACCTTTAGTGGCGTCTGCGCCGACGCAGTGGTAATAACGGGAATGAAGTGAATTGGCGGCCGTCGGGAGTCTGTCCTCGAGATGGCGCCACAATTGTTCGAATTTATTAATTTGTCTGATTTTGGTTGTTATCACGTGAGGACTGTCCACATCTATAACACGTGAGAAATGGATTCCATTGGCTCTCAGTCTATAGGGGGGGGGGAAGAGAAAGTCAGACCAAAATGGGTGGAAGAGATGGAGTGATGACGTCATACCGAAAGTAAAGAGAATCAAAACCGCTTCCAATGTTGACCACTTGTGCGCAGTCGCCGACCAATGAGCAGAAGGTTTTGATCACGTGATTCATGGATTCAAATCTAACGAAATATCCTTTTATTTAAAGAAAAAAAATTATCAAGATTAAATTATCAATTATCAATTATTTAATCAAGATTAATTGTTTACCTCTATTAATTTCGGAACTTCTTTTAAGTGCTGATTGTCCACAAAGAAGTCCACAAAAAGGATCTTCAATATACCGCAGATCAGCTAAAGATACTTTTGTCCGCGAAGACTCACAATTTGTCCATTCAGTGGCCATGACTACGGAGACAGAGGTAGAGCCGAAGGTGAGTTAAAGAACTCTTCTGATTGGTTAATAATCGGTAATTTCGGTAAATAAGAGATTACAATATCGGTGGCAAATCTTCTTCAGTCGTCGGGCACCGGGAGGAAAGGTGTCTTCAGTATCTTCTTCTTATGACCAGAATCTGAAGCTGATCTGTGGTTTCCAATCGGTAAAAGACTTTTGGACAATATATGCACACCTGATCCGCCCGAACCAATTAAGTGGTCACTGCGATCTTCACGTCTTCAAACACGGCATTCGTCCACTTTGGGAGGTCTTCAGCAATCTCTTCCACTATTCTTCAGCCAATTGATCCAATTGTCTCTCTCTCTCATAGGATGATGCGAACAAAGATGGCGGCAAATGGATTGTGCGACTGCGCAAAGGTATAGCCGACCACTAGAGGTCTGTTTCTCATTAGAGGTCTCACTTCAGGTCTATCTTCTCGTTGTTGGGAAAATCTTCTTCTGGCGCTATTGGGGGAACAGTTTATGGTTGGCCACGAGATTACCGGAGTTGTAGTTTCGTGTCGTTTCCAAGGTTTGTCCACTGCCGTCGGTAATATTGTCCATTAATTGTTTATTACTGCCGTAGAGGACATAATATCTGTTTGGAACCGAACGGCTAGCGATACACAAACGACGGTCAGAATCCGCGATACTTTGAAACGTGTCCTCAATTTACCGCCGAATGTTGTCCTCGAATATAAAGCACATTCGGTGTCTTTGATGGACAATACTTCTTATAGAAATACTTTTGTTCGATAATAAAGACGTAATTTCTGTAAAGAAATGATATTTTTGTGACGTTTTTTATGTATAAAATGTCGAACCAATCGATTCCAGTCTTTGTTTTCCCGAATGCTGTCCACTTCTGTCCACGGCTTCGGAGGACAGAAAATGTTAGTCTTTATAATCCTTATGACTTTGCGCTCAAATATAATGGTAAGTGATATGTGGAGGAAGTGGAGGAAGTCCACAAAGACTGATATCTTCTTCTTTAACCACTCTTTCAGTTCTTTCAACGAATCCAAACTCTTTCGCTTTGTCCGCATCTTCGGGAGTCATTCGGGAACATCATATGCTTGATATGTTTGTATTCTTCATCCATTATCATCTACTTAACCACTTCCTCTGCAGTGCTATTCGTTTAAAAGAAGAAATCACTTCCAAAGACTTGAAATTCTTAATTCAAGTAAAAGAAGTTTCTGGACAAAGAACCGGTGAACGAATCCTTCCCGTGGCCACTACCGACTCAGTGGACACTTTGCCGACGGACCGTTTTATTCCGGTGACCAGTTCTGATGCCGAAGAACCTTTAATTCCTTCTTCCCGTCGGTTTAGTGGAAGTCCTGAGAAATCAAGTAATCCATTGATGACGTCATTGTTGGCCACGTTCTGTGTTTTCATATTATTATTGCCGAACGAGAATTGGTTTGGAGTTTCTGTAACTCATAAATTGGCCGTAAGTGGCGTTACTGTCGTCTAATTGATCCCAACTCTTCTTCTTCTTCTTCTTCTTCTTCTTCCTCTTAGGTTTCTTATGTCTTAGGTCTGTTGACGGTTGTTCTTCTTAGACATTGACCACCGATGGACAGCACTTCTCGACAATTATCTTCTTTTTTATGTTTTTGTAAATAAAAAGATTTTTTGACGTAATTTATGGACAAATAATGTCAACAAAACCTCTTTTTGTTTTGGTCTCAGTTTTGACCGTTTTTGCGGTCAAAGACATCTTCTTCTCGATTCCCGAAGTGGTCAGCGGGACGTCGGTAATAATGGTTCACTTCTGTCACTCTTGAGGTAAGAATTTACTTGAATCTGATTGGTTGTCATAGAATGACGTCATTAAAGGATATTCTCGCGCTTTTGACGATTTGTCGCGACTTCTGGTCACTTCGGGTGTCCTCACCGCCGACCAGATTGGTGGCCACTTCTTCGATCCCGGCTTCCTGAGGTCCCGAGTGGCCAGTTTCTTGTCTGCGGCTAAATTGGTGGTCATAGCGGCCATTTTGTTATCCGTGGACATGGAGTGGCCATTTTGGAGATCTTTGGTTCGGAACAAAGTCCAATCGGTTCTTGTGGTCTGGTTTGTGTCCAATTTGGTGGAGAATGCTCTTCTGTCCTCCGGAGCCTTCGAAGTCTTCTGCAGAGGTTCTTCTTCGACAATTATCTTCTTCACCAGAAGCTCTTACCATTCTTTACTATTCCTCCTCAGATGAACTTATCTTCTCGAAGTTGGAGACAAATCGGTCACCTGATCTGTACCACGTGATGGCCAGAATTCGGGAATGTGTCCACCGTCGGGGATGATGTCCATCGGTTCCAACGCTTCCAATGATCTCGATTCGGGAAACTCTTCGGGAGACCGAAATCGGGTGAAGAAAAAGCGTTTTTAAATGTTTTTATTGACTAATAAATTGACCGGAAGTCAGACCGGAAATGACCGGAAATGACCGGAAGTTAGACTTTTAAATCAAAAACTTTTAAACAATTATAAGTGCTTTGAAGCGCGAGTTCTTCTGCTTTGATGTCCATTAGTGACGCAATCATCTCTATGGTAACCGATAGACAACAAGGTTCGTTGCGTTGGAAACTACAATAACGGTTTAATAATTGTTTGGCACGTGTTGTGAATGCGTTTCGCACGTGTTCTGGTAGACGTTGCGCGCGTGCATTCGGTAGAGACCAAGGACTGTCGGATTCGACCACTTTCGGGGAAATTACGGGAATTTAGAGGACAGAAACGGAAATATCGGGAAATTACCGATTTGTTTGATGGACACGGCTTTATCGGCCAGAAGTCCGCGGACACCGTTGTCGGCCTTATCTTTGCCTAAAAGTCCTGTTTGGGAACCATTGGATCAGTTGTGGACAATAGTCTTCATGCTTACCATTGAGAGAAAGATAATATCCTCGAGAAAGGTATTGAAGACCTTCTTCTTTGGAACCGCTGAACCGAAGGACAACTGAAGACAAACCACGTGATTCGAATTCCCGCAAACGTCCGATTCTGCGCACAAGTGGTCAGAGGGCGGGCACTGGGGTTGGGTTGGGGGCGGACTTACAGCTCGTTGTGGGCGTTCCTACAAATAAGAAGGAGTGGTCTTTGGACGCCATTTTGGTTCAACTTTGAGACAATCTCAAGAACTTTGTCCAACGCTTCCAATTGAGTGGCCGGAGAAGAGCCGAAGTCTCGGGAGAAGTCAAGACCACATTCTCCGGCGGCCACGCATTCGGGATTCTTCAGCAGTTCCGTCAATTGATCCGAAGATTCTTCTGACCAGTCTTTGGTCTCGTGAGCCGTAATTCCCGAACAACAGAAAAGCGTTTCTATGGAAACCAATTGTTTATTGTTGTCATCACTAATAATGACGTCACTCACGAGGATGAAGACGACATAAGCGAAGAGCTTCCCGACTGGTCTGGACATTAGTGGCCCGAACTATCACTTTCTGGACACCCGAATCCTTCGCCCGTCCAAGAACTGCGTCCAAGTCTTTTGCGAACTTCCTATTAATCACGTGACAATAAGAGCCGACGGGAAACTGGTCTCACCTATTGGTCAGAGTTGCCGAAGAGTCGATTATCAAATAAGGGATTTCTGAGTCCGCCATCTTGTCCTCCGACGCCATCTTGTCTTCTGACGCCCTCTCGTGTCAACAAAAGTAAATAAAAAACACATTTTTTTTTAAAATCAATTTTTATTCTTAAGAATCACTTCCAATGGTTCCAGAGTTTGCCGACGGCTCTGACCGAACTTGAATCCCGTTTTCAGACATAAACTCTTGGATCTGTTGTCCTTTGGCCACCATCTGAGTCTTCAGCGTTTCCACCAATTGAGAGATCATTTCCCGATTCTTCTGCAGTGATGGTAACACTTCCTCAACAGTTCTCTCCACAAGAACTCCACCAATCATTCGGTAACACTTCCGGTCACCGGACACTTCGGCCAACGCTTCCGTCACTAATCTGTGGACAAAGAAGACAAAGAAGAAGACAATTAATGGACACAAGACTATTGGACTCAAGAGGACGGACTTGTGTTCCGTGAGATCGGCCTCAAGTTCGGCAACTTTGTTGGCCACGTGACGTTGTTCTTGTCGAAGGTCATTGAAGGCCGAAATCACTTCTTTGGCATTTACTCTCGCACTCATGACTTTTGTCTTTTGTTTTGATGACAATAGAGGGCGCTATCGATAATAATCGACAATCGATGAGATGTTGTGATAAGTGTTTAGTGTTTTTCCGTTTCAATGAATTCTTCTCGAGATTTGAATTCATTATTGAATAACAAGTGTTTGAAAGCATTCAACAGTTAATGACTTCACGAGAGAGTAATTGAGTGGAAATGGAGTCGAGATTGCGGTCATTGTTGTCGACAAGAGATAAGCAAATGAGGAATCGATAATCGATTAATCGATGGAAACGCGCGAAAGGAAGCGGAAATCGATTGTAATTACGGAAGAATTGATTCGAAATCGATGGCAAAGAGCGCGTAATCGAGGTCTCAATCGATGACAGAGACGACACAAGACTTTGCATATAAAGTCCTTTCACTCCTCTTCTGTCGTCTCTTCTGTCGTCTTCTGTCGTCTCTTCTGTCGTCTCTAATGTTCAGAAAGTCTTTTCTAATTCGAGATCTTTTGGACCAAACGTGTCATCAATGCCGACCTCCCGAACCCCCGCTCTGGACACCGGCACCTCTTCATCTCTATGGTCTGTATTGTGCGGCTGTTGGCCAGCATTTAGTGGACAGTTCGGAGGTTCGGCCAACCAATAGGAAAGCACGAAGAAATCGAACGGTTTTTACCGAAAATCAATTAATCGGTTTAGAACTTCGATTCGATACTCAGGTTTGTTCATTCAATATCGATAATCGATAATCGATTTCTTGTCCAAACAGAAGTACTTATCAACTCCCGATCGGTAAGTGTGTCCGCCACTGTCCTCCGCCACTGACCACTGATTCCGCCACTATTGTTCTTCATTAGCGCTGAATTGGCACGTGATTTGGGATTAACTCAATTACAAGTAAAGACTTGGTATCAGAACCGCCGAATGAAGTGGAAGAAGCAGGTCTTACCATCGATTATCTTCTTTTTATTCTTCTTGTTTATAAGACTTTTTTTTTAACCAATCAGGTGATGCAAAGTGGATGTCAAGTCCCGCCCACAAAACCAAAGGGAAGACCGAAGAAGAATTCAATTCCTTCTTTGGCGGAAGCATTGGAAGCCCAGGCCATGGTTTGACCGGAAATACATAAACAAATTGACCGGAAATACCAGAAATACCGGAAATTTCAGCTCAAAAAAAAACAGTTCCTATTCTTTGAGTTTAAATAAAAACTTCATTTTCATTGGTTCTCATTATTAGTCACGTGAGAGAGAGTGGGAGGAGTTGTGTCTCCGCTTTGTCTCTCAAAGGGCGTGACTTTAAGAATGGTTTTTCTCTTTTTCTTCGCGTTTTTCTTCCTCTTGAGTCCCGCGCGACCCGAAGAACGTCCGGCCACTAATGAGCCGAGATTTCTATCGGAAGGCGTGAGTTATTGTCCAAATTGTTGTCCACATTGTTGTCGCGATATTAATTCGTTTCCTTTAGGGACACAAATGGGTGAAAGAGGGCGAAGATATCGGTTTGTATTCTTCTGTCGTCTATTCTGTCGTCTGTCGTCTCAATTGTCGTCTTTCTCTTCCAGAGCTCGAGTGTGTGGTCGAGGACTTGGGTCTGTCGTCTCATCTGTCGTCTTCTGTCGTCTATTATGACGTCATTGTTGTCTCATTTCAGGCGAATTCGTAATTCTTTGGAAAGTAAACAAAAGTCAAGTATTGTTTGCGGGAAACCTTCGTATCCATAGAGACGACCGAATATCACGTGACGACCGAACCGGAAGTCTAAAGATTCGTGATTTCCGGCCCGAAATTGGTGGCGAATATATGTGTCAAGTGTCCACAAATCCGCCGCAAGATATTGTTTATTCGGTGGCTCTGATTGGTCCGCCGAGAATCCGCGCGCAACCCGAGAAAGGCCAGGTATGTTGGGGGGCGGGAAATGATGGTTTATAATGACGTACTTTATGTACAGATCGTAACAGAAAACGAAACAATTTCTTTATTTTGTGAAACAAATGCCGAAACAATTGAATGGAAGAAATACGAGGTTCTCATTGGTTGTTCACTTTCTCCCCCTTTAATGCTTTCCCCCAATAGAATAATGGCTCCCGAACTCTACGGACAGAAGGCCCGAGACTAGAGATCGGGAATGCTCAGAGGTCAGATGCCGGGATCTATGAATGTGTGGCCGAGAACCGAATCGGGAATTCTGGTCACAATTTCTCGGTTCAAGTATTTTGTAAGATCACGTGATTTGAGAAAATATTTTCATTTTATTTACAAATAATAATTACAACAATAGATTCACCACAACTGCACGTTTCGGTGCCTTTAGTGCACGCGGCAATTGGCCAATCCGTCCAAATCGGGTGTACTATTCTGGCCGAACCGACGGTAATTCTGACCACTTTCTCCACTTTACCGAAACTGACCACCAATTTGTCCACCCGTAGGCTACTGTCGTTTGGTTCGCAAATAACGGGAAAGTGGTTCCGGGAGACAACTTCCGGTTCGGGAGACAGGAAATGACGGCCACTCTGACCATCGGGAATGTGACCAGAGACCATTATTCTAATTATTCTTGTGTTGCGAATAACTCTTTGGGATCAGCTTTAACCACCATCCAAGTGACCGGAAGACCGTCCATTCCTCTTGTCTTGAGTCCAGTTCTCGGCGGCCGAAGAACTAGGTTTGTCCACTTCTCACCCGATTCTTAACCAATCAAATCTCTCCAAATAGTTATGACGTCATTTGGACTCTCGAGTCTTCGGAGCCAATCAGCAACTATGAGCTGCGACTG
Organism: Pantelozetes paolii; assembly: GCA_034687845.1. NCBI lineage: Eukaryota > Metazoa > Arthropoda > Arachnida > Sarcoptiformes > Oribellidae > Pantelozetes > Pantelozetes paolii. The sequence continues at coordinate 26,970 of JAQGAT010000136.1, forward strand.
CGCAGAGTGGACGGCGACACCAATTGGCAGCACTTCTCAGTGGCGCCCTCTCACGTGACTTCGGGATCTGAACGGCGCGAGCGCTTCCTTCTTGAGAATCTCTTATTGGACAGTAATTACGAGTTGGAGATATGGGCGGAGAATATGTTTGGAGTGACCCAATCAGAAGTCTTCTTATTTGTGACGTCATCGTCAGCTGAGAGACCAATAATTCTCTTTTTTTTTATTTCTTTTTTTATATATTTTTTACAATAAATTATTGACTTTGAAGTCACGTGATATCTTCAGGCTATAGAGGAACCGGAAATGGCATCAAAGATCTGAACGGAACTCCTCTTGTTGTCCATAAGAAGAATTGCTTTTAATCTTTCAAAAGAAGTTTTTAAACTCACGTGATATTCCATTTGATCACGTGATATCAATTTCTCATTTTCTTTTAACGCTAATTCACAAAGTGTTAAGAATCGGTCAAATAATGTCCTTAATTCCCGTTCCCTGCCATCTGTCGGATCTCTTAGAAATGCCTTTATATATGCCTGGGGACCGGCATTGACCTGGCACTGTACTGACCCCTGGAGGACAAGTTGTAAATATTTTGAATTCTTTTTATTCAAAACTTTTTCCAATTGTTGAACACGTGATCTCATCTCATCTTCAGCGCACTCTAGTGGCGATAATATTCGTTCTTCACGTGAAATAATTTTCACGCGTTTTAAACAATAAGGAAAGAATTTATCAGTTGTTAGAATCACTCTGCGCTTGCGCTGACACTCTACACCCTGACCACTCCCACTGTCCAGTCTCTGTTCATAAACAAAGCGATTGATAGTCACGTGACGTTCAAATTCATTGAGTGACGCCCTCTCGCGGAAAGGATTAACATGAGTAACAATAAGAGCGTCGGGACGAGTGACGTCATCACAATCACTGAGCTAAGGGGAGGAGTTATGAGAAGAGGAGAGAACCAATAGGAGAAGACTTACAAGAATAGCGTTTGGATAGAGTTTCTCGAGACGTGACGTCATTTCTGCCAAAGAAACAACTTTCGGCTCTTTATATATGAATTCGGAATTCTGTCCACTGACCACAACTCTACGGGAAATCGGTAATTATCGGGAAACCGGAAGTTAATAGTATTTACCGGAAATAAGTATCGAAAAGCCGTTTTCCCGATTCGTTGGCCTCAAGAGCTCGGGAATGCATTTTGGCGATTGTCTCATGAATGGTAATTAACTTCTTGTGCTGGAACTAAGAGGAATATTAAGATGAAGACAATGATCTATTGATTCTAAATCCTCACGTGACGTTCATGAAAAGAGGAAAGAACTTTTAGCACGTGTACAGCTAATTCCCAAAGTTGACACGTGTCTAAAGCACGCGCGCATTCATCAATTAATTCTTCTAATGATTCTAAAGTCACGTGACTGTCTTCAGTTTCTAACCAATCATCATCCACTGGAATGTCTTCTACGGCCAGATCGGGACTGATCCGCGCCAATACTTCTTCAGCATCTAATAGATCCAATCCTTTTGTCTTCAATTGTCGAAGAACTGAAGAAGAGATTAAAGATTAGATAAGAGATAAGATAAGAACAACAAAAAACTGATTACCGATAGAGATCACGTGACATAAGCACATGGCATATTCTGACCAATCACAATTCTTTTGATGAACTTCTGCTAAATTCTCAATCCACGTGCGTCTCAAAGACCACGAAGAATGGGCGTAACTATTGGCCAGAAATAGCCGTAATTCACAATTCTCATACGGCCGGTTGGCCTCAGTCCGGATCCGATGTCTGGCCTTCAAAATATCCCGAATTCTTTGAACTGTTGGTACATTTTCCGCCGAATGAGTTGAGGACAAACTGGTCAATGAAAGCCGTTTGACGTCATCGGCTAAATCATCGGAAGTCACTGATTGGCGGAATTCACGACTTACACGATCTCTGGTCTCTTTGGCGTCCTTTAAAGAGGCCTTTAATCGCGTGAATCTTCTTTCAGACATTTATTGTTAAAAATATTAAAAACATTGAAAACACGTGACAAGAGTGACATCTTTTGGACTTTTATTTAATTAATAAAATTATTTAAAATTTCAAAAATTTCTTTTCTCTTCAAAGATGGCGTTTCCTTCCTCTGGATCTCCTCTTCTGTCTTCTGGATCTCATCCACAATCATCACTTCCTCCTCTTCTTCTTCTTCTACCACCACTTCTACCATCTCTTCTTCCGGAAGTATTGGCGCCGGAAGTGACGACAGAAGATGACGACAGACGTCTTTAATGTCGTCTTCTGTCGTCGCGAAAAGAGTTTCCGATTTCCGGAAAAGAAGAAGAAATTCCAAGAATTTTCGGGAAATTCTATAAAAAAAAAATTATTAGTTTTGACCACTTTTGGCCACTTTTACCGATTTGCCGAACCTTTGATTTTCCCGAAGTTTTTGAATAAATAATTGAAAAATATTGTTGAGAACGAGATCTTTGTCTCGAAATCCAAATGTTTTTTGAATCCAAAAAAGAGCTAAAAATCAAAATAATTCTTAAGATTTGGAACCATTCCTCCACTTCTTACTGTCCATTGACACATCACTGATGGTCACCGATGGCCAAAGATATCCATAAATGGCGTCCAATTGATCCGCCGAGAAGTGAGAGCGGAGGCCACAAATGGATAAATATTTGACCAGAAATCGGGAAATTGTTGTCCTCAGCGGTGATTGGATCAGATCAGGTGATGACGTCATTTGAAGCGATTCCACAATCGATTTATTGATAATCGAAGAAAAAGGAATCAAATCTTCTTTGAGACTAGAAATCGATAATCGATTAATCGTTAATCGAATTAATCAATACTCACGTGATTAGCAATCCTTCGAATATTATAAAACCGTTTTCGACAAAAGATGGCGACAAAAGTGAAATAACCATTTCGTCCGTTGACCGCGAGGTGGCGCTAATGGCAAAAAGACTTAACGCTGTCCTCAACACTCTCACCACTGGAACCGCTTTGTGACCTCTTCCGCAAAGAAGACAAGCGATGGTTTGCGCGTGGAATCGAATAATGGCCGCCGCGTCCATCGGGTGGCGGAGGGCGTGTCCGGTACGCAGTGATTGGACGGCGTTTTGAATGGCTTCCAATGATTGGTTGAAATATTGTTCGAAAAGAGAATTCTTTCTATTCGTTGACATTAAACTCAAATTTGAAATTAAAACACTTTTTCCTAAACTCTGATTGGATTAGAATTAATATCGAATCACGTGATCAACAATTCGATACTTTTGTTTCAATGGTTTCCATGGAAACGCGTTTTGACGCCAAAAGTCCTCCGAAGAGTGACGTCACACGAATCAAGCATTTCAAGATGGCGTCCGTCGGTTCCATCTGCAGAAGAATGTCCACAAATGGCGGAACCAATGATTGGAAGAGTTGTGACGACAAGTGACGACACGTCGTCTGTCGTTCTTCTGTCGTCTCCAAGAGTTCCAATAAGAGTTCCGCCGCCGATGTCCTCTGACCAGAGTTCGGCGATTCCTACAAAGAATCGGTAAATATTTGGTCAGAAGAAGAGCCGAAAACTGACCTCAAGAGTTCGGAAAGTCATTTGAGACCAAAAAACAATATTTTCTTGAAAAACATTTTCCGAAAAAAGTTTAAAAGATTTTTTCATTAAAACTATTGTTTCGGGACTAAAAAAGTGGTCAGAATCGGGAAATCGGGAATCAGAGGACACAATATTACCGACGGTTGGAAAAGTCTGAATTGATTCTCGCGACCAGAGGTTCGGTACTTTCGGTAAATTGTGGCCAATAGTGAAGATATTGAAGAAGATAATTGATGTCCAAATCAGTTAAAGATTTCATAAATAAAGAATTCATTTTCAAATAATCAAGATAATAATAATTATTAATAATTGAATCAAGATTATTTTTTGATTTTTAAAAAACACGTTTTTTTTATTTACAAAACATAAATGACGTCAAAAAGACATATAAATGACGTCACAATATTGAGGCACTTTTATTGGTACAGGTTCTATAACGACACGCCTGTTTGATGACGTTTTGTCCTCCAAATTTCTTTTTATCCCGACAGAAGGCGCAATTTCCACAATCTTCAGCTTTACATCCTGAACATGATTTACATCTAATCTTCTTCTTCTTCTTTTTATTCTTCTTCTGACAAAGATAAATGTCCATGGGTAAAGAATCAGAATCCGAAGAATCACCGAATCTGGCCTTCGGTAATCCATTGACCACTCCCGCGCTCCGACACACGCGCTTAACACGTGGTCCGCGTTCAGCGGCAACCATAAGAAGAGAAGAGCGCGTGACGTCATTTATGGAGACATTAGTGGAGACATTGGAAGTGTCCACTATTGAGAGGGGAGGGGAAGACTATTATTGGGAAGAGATAGTGGGCGGAGACTAACCTGTAATGAGGGCCACATTTGGAGGCGTTTCTAATTTTGGCCAAAAATTATTTGAAATAAAATTTCTTTGTTTTTCTTCTAAAGAAAACTTTTGTAAACAGACTTTAATCCAACAGCCCTTACATCGATTTGTTGACACACGTGACAAGGATTGATTTGATTGATTAATTGGACAGTCACCTATTAGTCAATGGATTAATGGATTAATAATTAGATTAATGGATTAATAAAAAGGATTACCGGATTCTGCGCAGAAGTATTGTTTTGGTTCTTTCATAAATCTTGCAAAGAATTTGGAACAAGGTTCACAACTATTATATAAAGACTATTAATGGTGACATCTCGTGGACAACAATGTAAGACAACAATACCTGAAAACTCCATATCTTCTCTGAACGTGAGAATAGTATTTCGTTTGTCCACAGATGGCGCACGTGATGAACCCCGGCTGACCCGACCTGCGGACACAATTGGTGGTCACTTTCGGCCACAAAAACCGAATCAACTCACTTGGAGACCAACTCTTTTCGGGTCTTCGGCGGCCGACTGGTGTCCATTAACGTCTGCGCAGATCGGATGCGCTCTAAAGTGTTTTTATTGATCTCAAGACGAGCTTTCCTTAAAATACTTTTCCCGATTGTTGTCCTTCTGTCGTCTTTTCTGTCGTCTCTTCTGTCGTCACTTCTGTCGTCTTTTCTGTCGTCTGTCTGTCGTCCCCATTGACGAACCCTTTCCTCCCACTGCGAGCGCAACAACTGTTGTATTTTATCCGCCATTTTGTTGTTGACCACTTCTTCGTCTCCCGAGTCCACCGGAAGTGCTGTTTCCACCGGAACTGCAATTCAAACAATGAATCAATTCTTCAGACAATTGGCGTTTCTTCCGAACCGTTTGTCGTCTCTTCTGTCGTCACTTCTGTCGTCTCTTCTGTCGTCTCGTTTCTGTCGTCTCCTGTCGTCCCGCTGTCGCCGAATCCGTCGAAGTCCTGTAGAGGAATCACGTGAGCCGTTGTCTCATAAGTGGACATCACTTACGGTCTCTGAATCTGATCCGTCGGTCATCTGACGCCATAGTCGGTCGCCATTTTGTATTTTGGTGACCAATGTCTTGAGCGCTAAATCTCTATTTAATTGTTGTTTAAAATCTCGTGAAAAAACAATTAAACGTTTCTTTCGTTTATTTTCAGCCATTTTTTCAATAATAAATACAAACACAACCATTGGTTCACGCGTTCAACCAATCACAGCACTGGCGGTCCATTCAAACCACGCCCACGGAATCGCTTTCTTCAGACATCTCGTCAATGATTGGCTGAACTGTTGGTCACGTGACGGGAGTTTGTGTCCACCGGAAGTTCGGTAATCGGGAGATTCGGGTGTTGGTTCGGGAGTGGACAGAAGGGGGGGGAGGAGGGAGTGTGCGCTGTAAAGGGAATGGTTGTGCGCGCACTCCTGATTGGCTCTTCGAAGTAATGGCGGAATTCAATTCAACCGAAGAATTGGTCAGAGAAGAATCGGGAAACCGGAAGTGGTCGGGTGTCGACGTGGACACGGCCACTCTTGTGTCCATCGTCTCTTCGGCCATAATCTTGGTCTCGGGATGTGTTGCGGTGATCTGTTTAATGTCAGTTTCTCTTCTTCTTCTATTATCTTCTAATGTCTTCTAATGTCTTCTATTATCTTCTTTTCCATTCCTCCAGAGTGTACATGAAGAAGACAGAGTCCTTGCGGGCGCACCAATTGGTCTCCCGAAGTGGTCAGATGGCCATTTGCGCCAAATGTGGTCAGACGTTAGCCGGCGGGGAAGTGGCCAGAGTTCCGACGGGAGAACCGAAAATGGCGACCAATGAGAGCGCTCTTTACGCCATTTCCAAGAGTCTCGTGGAGGAGAAGGAGGAGTCTCTTCTGGGATTCATTTGCGGACATATTATTGGCGGAGAATTACAAATGAATTCAAATTCAAATGAAATTCACGTGAGTTCTGACCAATCACTGAACGACTCACTCCCGACATCTGTCCTCAGATGATGAAAGCCGTTGACGACACTAAACGACACCCGACGACAGTGTCGTGTCCTTCACAATGCTCTTCCAATCACTCGGAACTGATTCGCGCGTATGAATGCGCCCAACAATGCAAACGTAAACATCGATTGTCTTTTGAATCGATTGTCGATATTTACGAATCGATTGGAGGGGAAACAGATCGCGAGACCCCCACTGACCCGGGTATGTGTCCCCCGCCTCCTCTCCTCTTCTAATTGTTGTCCAATAGGAATTCGGGAATTCACGGAATGTCCTCCAAAGCCGAATGAACGGCGAATAGGAGTTGTCCAACATGTCACGTGAGTTGACGTCATTCTGTTATCCATTCTCTCATTGGTTGCTTTCAGAGACGACAGTTCTGACGACACGACGCCAAACGACTTCTTCGGCGCTATTCCTCGAACAAGAAGTCGGAAGCCATTGTGGAAATTGTCTTCAGACGCCGAAACGAGTATTGGTTTCCATGGAAACCAAGAAAACAAAACATTTCTTATATTTTTCTTGTTTTTCAGTAAAATGTTTGTCTTCTCTGACGTCATCGCAAATCAACGGTCTTTCGGACGACGAGACGGACGACCAATCAGTGGCGCCATCTGTTGAGCGCCAAAGAACTGTAATCGACTGTTGAGTGCCTTTTGAAGAGCTTTTCATAAACTTTGTATTCAATAAATAAAAACACGTCTTCTCTGAACGACTCCTATAGTATTGTCACGTGATTTGAGATGTTTTGCGCGATCTTTGGTCTTTTAATTCGTGAGTATTCGTGACCACACACACACACACACATCACGTGACCAATATCTGTCCTCAGTGAAGGTCGTTGGTGGCGACCAATCAGCGCTCGGACTTCGGATCAGTCCATTCTCGGCGTCGGTAAACCAGCCCTCACACCAACAGTTTGTCCTCACGTGTAAAGGCTTCGGAGCGGTAATCACGTGACCACTTTATTTACCGAATTTTGATTACTGTTTCCATAGGAACCAAATCTCTTCTCCGATTTGAAATGGTTTGACTCACGTGACCAAGAAATCACTCCCACGTAAGCCACGCCCTTCTCTCCCGAACTCTAACCTCTTAACCAATCAGATACTCGGAACGAATTAATCCCGATCTTCGGGTGGAAGAGCTGGAATTGGGCGCCATTTTGTTACATTTCCTGAATCCCGTGCCGGACAATTCTGGCCATTACCGATGTTTGGCCACTTTCCAACATTCGGGTATTTTTTGTTTTTGTTTTTCGTTTCTATGGAAACGAATTTAAAATCGAATTCTTTTTCAGATATTTTCGAAAAAAAAGTTTTTTTGAATTTTTTTCGTGAGTTTTGATTGGCTTAGAATCGGCTCTAAACGGCTCTTCCTTCCAGAGGACGTCCAATGGGAAGACTGTCCTCGGGAACAGTCTCTGGTCTTGGGATTAACCAATGAACGCATTCGGTGTAAAGCGTCAGCCAATCCGAAGCCCAACAGTGAGTATCGATTCCGAAATCGATTATCGATTAGTTTTCGATTAATTTTTTTAGTCGTTTGGAGTAAAAACGATAAGCCTTTGGACGACAATAATCGATATCGAATTGACTCCAATGGCGTCACTATCGATACAGCCGTCGGCCACCAGGACGGAGGTGACGCCCACTCCCCGCCCACTCCCACTAACCCCTCCTCTTTATAGGCGTTTTCCGAGTGCGAGCATTGGTTACCGAAACCGGAAGACTTCATGACGTAATTCCCGATTATTTCCGAAACTCTTATTTCCGGTTTTCATTTCATTTCCTCTTTTCCGCAGACATTCATCAATGTCCAGATTTTCGGTAATTTCTGACCACTTCTTCGTCGTCTAAATATTCCTCTTTAGTCCGGCCGCAGATAATGGACATCCCTGACCACTTTGAGGGGACGGAAGGGGAGGAGACGTAAGTGACGTCATTGTATAAATTTCTCGACCAATCAGTGAACGTCTTTTAGAACTTTGAAATGTTCGGCGAAAGGCGTTCCCGAGCCGTTGATCACGTGGTTAGATCCCAATAAGAGGAACTTGAGTCACGTGGGAGGCTATTCTGTTGACCGGAATGGCGGGGCGTTGATTATAACGCGCGTGCGTCGACCCGAAGATAGTGGCCAATTCACGTGCATTGCCGAAAGTATCAATTGCCGATTTTGTCCACTCCCGCTGACCACTTCTCACTCCCGTAGACACCGCCGGTTCTGACCAGAAATTGACAATTCTTCAGGTTTACCGAAAGCCGAAAATCACTTCTTTTGCCAATTCCTCTTCAGAGGAAGGTAAACAAAGTGTCCTCGAGTGTCGGGTAATGCTGGCCACTACTCCCGAACCTGTCCACTGACCACTTTCCTCTTCAGGCTCTCGGCGAACCGAAACCGAGGATTTCTGTCCGCAAAGATGGCCAGAATCGGGAACTATTGGTCGGAGATCCGCGCGTGACTTTCGAGGATTTACAGGAAACGGAAGAAACGGTTCTCAGACTCCGATTGGCTCCGACGGTAAGTCACGTGTCAATTATGTCAGAAGTGTCACGTGTTTTGTATTCTTAGCGCCGATTGGATGATGGACTTTACTTCTGTAGGGCGGAGAATAGGGGAGGAGTTGTGGAGCGCGTGGGACAGTAAGTGGTCAACCAATCACAGTCAATCTAATTGTCTTTTAGTCTTGAGGTCAGATTCCCGCCGGACTTAAGTCGGACGCCAACAACAAGCGGTAACTTTTTCAACCAATCAGAATCGTTTTAAGAATTCTTTTTTTTTAGTCAAACATTGGACTCAACAGCCAATCAACGGTCAGTATTCTCTGACCTTCAGATGACCTCTAAATCTCTTTAATCTTTAGTCACGTGTATCGCAGACGCCATTCCCAACGCCACCATTCGCTGGTTCTTCGGCCAATCAGAACGCATTCTCGATTCCCATTGGCTGAGAGTTGACGAGAAAACGTGAGTCATTGTTGTCCGCCATCTTGTAATTATAATTTCCCGCAGAACCGGAACTTCCGTTTTAACGCTTTTCCCGAATAAATTACCGCAAGGATTGGGTGAGTGCGCATGCGTTCTCCGCATACTCTCATTGGTCACTTTGCCGCAGATATTGACCGCCAGCCAATCAAATGTGAGGCCGAGAACCCGATGGGCGTTAACTATACTTTCATCCGATTGGTCAGAGCCAGTGTTCCCGGTATGACGTCATCACTGATTATCCTCTCATCTGATTGGTTGAATTTGAATTTAAAGGTCAACTGACAGTTGGTTTGAGTGACGTCATCAACAGAACGTCGTCTTCTGTCGTCTTCAGATTGTCGTCTCCGAGGTTCGATGGCGGCGTAAGTTTTCCCCGAAATCTGGTCACTTCTGACCACTATTTCCCGTCGGTAGATGCCGGTAATTGCTGTCCACACCAATTGGCGCCGAGATATGGACAATTGGGATCTGGTCAGTGACCCGAAAACTGGCCAATGGGAAGCGTCCATTCAGAATAAGAACTCTTACCGATTCTGGCCAGTGGACAGACGCGGCTTTTATTTGGTGGACAAACTGAGACCAAACACTCGCTATTGGTTCAGATTCGCGGCACAAAATGACGTCGGATTCGGTGATTGGTCGGCCGTTGTGGAAGTATGGACAGCTCGGGAATCGCGGCCAGAAAAACCCGCTTTTCACAATTTACCGATTCTGGACATTGACCACTATCCGTCGCCGTTCAAAGACCAGTTCCAAGTGACCTGGACAATGCCCGAAGACAATGGACGTCCAATTCGGTTCTTCGAGTTAAGATATACTCCCGTAAGTGTCCTCAAAGTGTCCTCCGAGTGTCCTCTCATTCTCATTGGTTGTCTCACAGGTGAGGAGGAGTGACTTCAATTGGCAACCAATCGGAGAATCGCTTTTAAAATCCGTTTCAATGACTGACCAATCAGTGACGTCATTAACACTCAAACATTTGAATTCAAATACTTTTTACGAATTGGAAATCCGTGCCAACAATGACAAGGGATTCTCGGATCCGGAAACAGTTGTCTTCAGGACTGCCGACACTTCCGGTTTGTCTCACTTCCGGTATTTCTGTTTTTGAATTCATTGTTGACGACAGTTGACGACACAGAGACGACACACGACGACAGGATTACCGATCAGTTCAGAACCTCTTCTATTGGTTGGATTACGGGAGTGGCCATCGCCGCCATTGTTATTCTTCTGCTATTGATGGACGTCTTCTTCTTCTACCGCTACAAAGTTGGCGCTATCTTCTTCTTGAGTCAACACGTGTTTAACGGCAACGACAGTGAGACGACAGCTAACGTCCAAAAGACGACATCTGACGACAGAAGAGACGACAGAATAAGGTTTTTAATGCTTTTCTTTGCAATTCTTTTAAACGCTTTTCCCCCCCAAAGCCATTCCGCCCCCGCTTTTGGCCGTCGGGCCGCTAACCGCACTTCGGTGGACAATCCCGCCTTTGAGTGAGTTTTTCCCCCATTTCTGACCAATCAGTGAATTGTATTTTTCAGGTCACAGCACGCGGATAATGTCCCTTTTATTGGTCACCGACCAGCGCCGCCGCCGCGACCAACACAGAGGTCACGTGATAGCGCTGTTTAAAGATTTAAAAAATTTATTTATTTTTCATTTTTTTTTATTTTTTTTTATTTTTAATAAAATTTTTAAAACATTTTTATTCATTGTTTTGATTGGTTGTTGACATCTGATTGGTTGGTGTTTGTTGTTGGACCAATTGGAGGACATCGGCGGATGCGTGGGCTCTAAGGATCTGTATCTCTGATTCCAATTCTTTAATCCGTTCTTTAAGGACATCCACTTCTTCTCTGACGGCAAACATTAAATGGCTTTTAACCAAATCCATCGCCTGTTCAATCTTGTTGTCAATGGCAACGCCGTTCTCCGCTGTCGTCGAATGTGTCGTCGCCGGTGTCGTCGGCGGCGGAGAAGCTATTGTCGTCTCTGTCGTCGGTTCTGTCGTCGTCTCTGTCGTCGCGACGTTTCCATTCGGCAAATCACGACAATTCCATCTTCCTCTGAGGTAAGGTTCCGAAGAGATAAGCTTGACCACTTTGAATCTATGGCCGCGGGAACCGTCTTTGTGGTCAGTTCTTTGAGGACCCGAAAGACTTTCTTCTTCAGAAAAATCGGAAAAAATTGTTTTCATTTCCATAACAATCCGTACAATAATTACGTCAAACAAACAATAAACACAAGAATTACGTACAAAATGGACGACAAAACGACATCGGAAGACGACATCCCGACGACAGGTCGCAGTAGAGGACGTCCGCGCAGACCGACGGCTCAGAGGTCAGTCCACGAACTCGTTCTCAATTTGAGTCACGTGACGGATAAGAAACATAAGAAACAGAAAAGCATTGAAACGACGACAACGACGACAATATCGACGACAATAATGACGACAACTCCTGTCGTCGCGACGGAAGAGACGATGGACTGCAAATGGACAGTCGGACAGCGCGTGGAGGCCTGTGATGTGAACGGGGATTGGTATTCAGCGAAAATCATTTCTTTTAATGAAAATAAAACTCAAGTTTTGGTACATTTCGAGCGCTGGAGGTATTGTTGTCCACTTATTGTCGTCTTATGTCGTCATTAATGTCGTCTTTTTGTAGCTCTCGTTACGACCAATGGTTTGATTGTTGTTCTCAATTGATTCGCGAGAAAAGTAATAAAAACGACGGAAATGACGACAACGACGCGTCGCTCGCCTTCCAAGTGGGAGAAGAAGTGTTGGCCCGTTGGACAGACAACAAACAATATCCCGCGACTATTGTCTCGAGATTTGAATCTCAGAAATCGGTTTTAGTTCTCTTTTATGACGGATATCGGAAGAAAGTCAAAATGGCGTCCATTGAGAAGATGCCGAAGAATTTCGATGGAATTCGTATTCCTTTGAGTCACGAGAGGAAAGAGTTTTGTATTGTTGACGATCACAACGAATATAAATGTCTTTTCAATGATTGTTTCAAAAGTTTCCGAAAACAAAGGTTTTTAAAGATTTTTAATGTTTTTTAATGTTTTTTAATGTTTTTTAATGTTTTTTAATGTTTTTTAATGTTTTTTAATGTTTTTTAATGTTTTTTAGTCTTCTCTCTCAACATATAAAACATTATCATAAATCACAACAAAAGACAAAACCATTGTTTCCGACGACACAACTGACGACACAAACGACGACAGAGACGACACAACCGACGACAGTTTCCCCGACGCCGACACCGCCCAAACCCATATTCAAGGACAGTCGCGTGAAGCGGAAATACGTGAGAAAGCCGTTACCGACCAGTGCTGTCCGCAAATCCCATCGGCAACAGTTGACGACACCGATAGTCACAGAGACGACAATTTTGACGACACTTCCTTTGGCGACGACGACGACAAGTGTCGTCTCTCCTGTCGTCACTCCAAACACAACTCTCGTGAGTATTACAATTGTTGACCAGAATTGACCTCAAATTGACCTCAAAATGGCAGCCATTTTGGGACGCGAGGACATTAGCGGAGATCCACGAGAACGACGAAATCGACGAATTGGTTCATTGTATTTGTGAGGCGAGGGAGGAGTCAGGACTTATGGTCCAATGCGAGGTAAGTGACGTCACTCTTGTCACGCCTCTCAACCAATCAGAGTCTTCTCTTTCCAGTTATGTCTTTGTTGGCAACACGCCCACTGCATGCACTTCAACGGTGAACCGGATGTTCCCAAAACCGGATATGTGAGTCCAACTTCCGGTTTCCCGAAATCACGTGATTTCTTCCCTTTAGTTCTGTTTCTCGTGTCGGTTCCCAAAGCGCGTGCGCGAATCACATCTCAACTCATATATAATGAATCACGTGATCAAATGTTCAAAACTTCCCGAATTTCCGTTTCCGGTGGCCGAAGAGGAGCCGCGAGACCGTGAATTGTTGGCCGCCACGCATGCGCTGTTAAGTGCGACTTTGGACGTGCAAGACGTGGTGACGTCATTGAATGAAGAAAGTGTTGTCTCGAGACAACAAAGTTTGAATTCTCGGCTTTCATTAATTGAGCGAAAGGTGGCGACACTGGAGGCCGAGTACAGCGCAGACGCAGAAGCGGATGAAAACGAAACTAAAAAAGATTTGTTTTTATTGTTTTCTGATTTAAAAAACAGTAAAAAATTAATTAAAAATTTCTTTCAATAAAAACATTTTTTTCTCTTCTTTTGTCCATTTTTTTGATCACCAAATGGATCCCAATCTTCGTCTCAAGTAATGACAACATTATTATCTCTTTTTCCGACATTTTATTTATTCCTCTTTAGTCCCAAATTCGACCAAAAATTGGATTCAATTCGAAGACGTCTTAGACTTCAAGAGACGACACGTCGTGACGACAGACGACGACACGAGACGACGACAGACGACGCGGAGACGACTCAACCGTTTCTGGAAATGTTTTCATTTAATTGTTGTGATTCACGTGAAAAACATTTTCTTCAAACTCTAAGAATCGGTGAAACAATGGCCGCAAAAGTGGTCACGAGATTAGACGCCAACTCTTATGGTCTTCGGCTTATCGGTAACCGATTCCGATTTCTGGCCGATTTACCGTTTGCGGGACTTTCCGTCGTGTTGACCAGTGGACAGGAAGTGGAAATAAACGATAGAGTGGTTGCTATGGTTACCAATTTTGTTGACAAAAGAATTGAATTAAAACTGATTTTAAATGAAAATAATTTTAAAACTTTTGATAAAAATTCCAAATCTTTTGAAAACTTTTTAAAAACTTTTTTTTTCTTTTTAAATCCTTTTTCTTTAAAATCCAAAACTTTTTCTTCACTTCTCTTTCCCCCCGAACCCCCTAAACAACCCCCCGAACCTCCCGAATCCAAACGGAAACGGAAAGACAGTTCCAGCAGTTCTTCAAGTTCTTCGACGACAACTTCGACGTCAAGTGACGACAGAAGACGACAAAAGAGACGACAAATGTCTTTAACAGAGAAAACGAGACAACAATTGAAAAGAGATGAAGAAATTGAAAAAAAAATTCATTTTATGTCAAAAACTGTACAAAAATTGAATTAAAAATCATTTTTCAAACAAATCACGTGATTTCCAATCCCTTTCCCTTTGTTTACATTTTGTCTTTAAAATAGTTATTGTGGTCTCCGCTGTGTCGCCACTATTGCGACGACGGGGCGACGGAATTGGCGTCTGTCGTCTGGTGTCTACTTTGGGACCAATTGCTCTCAATTTTCGCGGCAAAGGTTTGGGCGTGAATTGGAATTGTTGTTTCAATTGTTGTCTTCTCTCGGCTTTCAGTCTTTCGATTCTCTCACGTGACGTCACGACCTGTCGTTCTGTCGTCCCATCGCTGCGAATGTGTCGTCGGTTGTCGTCTATAGTAATGGACGACAGAAGACGACATTCCGTCGATACGATTGGTCGACATACCAACCAATCACTTGTTGTCCACAAAGAGATTCTTCTGTCGTCACTTCTGTCGTCAATAATACGAGAAACACAACAATTCGTGTCAACAATGGTTTGGATTTTCGCGAAATTCACGCGAATTCGAGATTTCGGTTCAAAAAATGATTCAAAACTTTGAAAACGTTTTAAATTCGCGGTTTTTGAACGTCTCGTGACCGTCGAGTGTCGTCGCACGACAGTGACGTCCGCGTCGTCTTTGTGTCGCACAATACGTGCCAACAATCGGTCGAAATGTAAACCAATAGAAAGCTCTCTAAAAAAAGAAGAATAAGTTTTGACGACATTTTTGACGACATTTTTGACGACAACTTACGACTCGTTTTGTGTCTTCTCTTCGAAAATGTAAACAAAGTTTTCGATTAAATATTCGGTAACAACGGCTTGAACTCCAATGTTCTGAAGAGCCGCCAAATCCCCGCCCACTGACCGAATATCGATATCACGTGACCGCAATAAGTTCGGCGCCCAAACTATGGCCAGATTCTTGGCCGTCATTCCGGTCACGTGAGAAGCTTTTGAAACACGATTTAAATGAGAAATTAAAGCTTTTAAAGTGGATTTATGCGGCGGCGGAAGAGCGTTGACCAGTGGCCGGATAGCGCGCAGTCGCAGTAGAGGATCAGTTGTCTCGCGAATGGCGGAAACGAACCAATCATAAGCTCTGAAAGTCAACAATGGATTTGGAAGTAAACGAAAAAATAATTTCATTGTTGAGGACACGCTATGAACGTCTGCCATCACGTGACTATCGTTGTAGAGGTCAGGGACACGCCCCTCATCGAATGCCCGCCGTAGCTTCTGGATATTAGAATTGGCTCCGGACAATCGGTAAACGCCATCAACCAATCCCCGACTCTCGATAAAAGCCGAACAAACGGACACCACGGGAGGCACAAGGACTTCGGCGGAGAAGAGCTGTTCGCAGAGGTCAGAACCGAAGACCGTGGTTGTGTTGACCGTTGCTAAGCGACGTCCACTGCGTTCTGTCTCCTGATTGGTCTGTCTTTCATGAGAAACCAATTTCTGAAAAAAAGAAACAATTTTTCGATTTCTCTTTGGACTTGTCGTCACATCTGTCGTCCGACTGTCGTCTAAAGTGTCGTCTCTTCTCGTCATCACGTGATTCACATTCTGACCAATCATTTGAACGCATTCTGAAGGAAAGAATCCAACCTTTAATTCGTAAATGAATTGTGAGTTCGAGACAACAATTGATTCATTAATTCATTTAAACCTCAATTCCTTTCTTCCCTTTCGACCAAAAGCGTCGTTCGGCTGTCGTTGTGGTGTCGTCTTTGGTGTCGTCTTTAGTGTCGTCTTTAATGTCGTCTTCAAAGACTGAATTCAATTCTAAGATTGAAATTAAATCTCCGATTTCTAAATTCAAAATAACTTCTAATTTTGTGTTTAATTCCCGCTCTTCTCGTGACCACTCCTTCACCACAAATGCCGCTCCAATTCCTCTGCGGTTTACTTCCGACTCCTGTGGGTAAGAGACGACATAATTGACGACACATTAGACGACAGAAGTGACGACACAATACCTGACATATTGTATGGAAACCATTGTTATCGCATTCAAACCAATTAAGAAGAAGAAGACAATTAAGAGAAGAACTGTGTTCTGACGTCATTAACACGTGATTCAAACGATTTAAATATTCGGGAATTTCTTCAAAACGTTTTAAACATTTTAAGCGCGAGAATGAACGCCCGAAAAGACATTTATGAATAATTGAATCCAATTGACGCCATTGGTCAAGACATCGACGGATCTATCATGTGATTGGTTAGTTAAGGCGTGGTCAGTAATGGTCAATAATACTTACCGTCCAATCAGGATTGCGGTCACAATGGACACGACACGTGACCCAAGTATCGTCCGCAGAAACCAAAGAGATTGAGAGCGCGTTCTGTGGACACAAGAAGTGGTCAATTGGTGGACAAAATGGCGGAATATTTACAAAGTTTTGGCGGAAGTAATGGAAGTGTTGACAATCGGTAACTTTCGGAAACAACGGATTGTGATTGGCTGAGGACAACATTAGTCAATATGAGGAGAGATGTTGTGCGCAGACGCAGACGCAGACCAACTGTAATGGCGGACAATAATAACAACAATAAAAATAATGAATTTCTTGTGATTTATATCTCGAGAATGAGATATAAGAAGAAACAGGAAATGGAAAACTCATTATCATTAGAAAACCGGAAACGTGAAGAAGAGATGACAAGATGTCGAGTGCGCATGACTTTAGAGGAAATGAGATCTGAAATCATGAAATTAGAGACAAAACTCTTGGAATTAAAACAATCAAAACATTCTCTCTTCTCACAATTGAAAAAAGTTTTAAATGAAGATGACGTCAGAAGAAGACATCGTGACCTCCAATGGTCAGCGGCCAACGCCAATGCTTTTGCCGCCGCCGCCACTGAACCGCAAATCTCTTTTACTGCTCAACAGATGGCGTTCTCAACACTTCCACAATATTATCGTTTTCCTCCCAATCAGACAACAGCCAATCAGAGGACAGGAGTGAAGAGATCACATGACAACTACAAGAGCGTCACCTATACTCCTAATTCGGAACTATTTCGTCCGAAGACAGAATTCGGTCCATTCATTGGACAACAATATTCGATGACGTCATCAATAAATAGAAATTTTAAAAACTTTTAATTTATTTACAAATAATTACAAAATAAAATAAAATCAGAATTAATTAATTGATCCAGATTAAGTTGATTTAGAATTCTCTTTTCCATATAATCTATTGATGTCCAATTGGTAGAAGTCTTGGATATTCTTCCGACGTAATTTCAGAGCCGCAGTCACGAGACCAGAATCGGGTAACCATTCTTCAGAACATAATTTGATTTTTGTTGGTAATTCCATTTTTAATAATCTTCTCTGACCAAAATCCCGAAGAGCACCGGAAACAGCAGAAATCACTTCCGGATCTCTACATAATTCAAAATATGTTTTCGAATTTTTATCCAATCGGAGAGCGAGAGAAGAAATAGCTTTAGAATTGGGAACAATGAGCGCGATCAAATAAGAATGAAAAGAATCTCCATAAACACAAATATTATCAACGAATGGACACGCCTTTAGCTCCGCCTCTATTTTTCCTAAAGCTATATATTCTCCAAATTGTAATTTAACAAGATCTTTCTTCCGATCAATAATCTTAACTGTTCCATCTTCTCCAATCTCTCCAATATCTCCCGTATAGAACCACGTGATCCCTTCCTCCCGACGATAACTCTCTCTGGTCAGATCCGCATTCTTATAATAACCGGCGGTAATGTTAGCCCCGCCCACTACGATCTCTCCCCGAGGATGTGGGCGGTCCTGAACGCGATAATTGCCTTCTGGCCAATCAACGAGTTTGATGAGAACGCCCTCTAGTGGTGCCCCCACTCGACCAACACTTAACTCCCCCAAATCCATTAAAGTAGCGGAAGCGGAAGTCTCAGTTAATCCGTAACCTAAGAAACAAAACAATAAATATCAAATGACCTTGACAATCAACAATTATAGTGACCTTGAAGGAGTTCTACATTAAGACACGTTCGAATGAATTCATGAGTTTCTGGAGCGAGAGGAGCGCCTCCAACGGCCAATAGTCGAAGCTTTCCGCCTAAAAGTGTTCGAATTTGTCGACAAACTATAAAGTCTATGATTGGCTGAAAGAGAATTGAAATAAATTATTTGTTAACCAATGAGAAAATGTTTTACAGTTTTAAATCCTTTTTGAATCCAAAACTTCTTATAATCGATAGCGAAGTGGAGAAGTGCGCGCATTAATGGTCCTCTGGATTCGAATTGTTCGTTAATCCCTTTCCTAATCCGATCTAAGATTAAAGGAACGGCACAGAGGACAGTTGGCTTTAATAATGTTGTGTCTCCCTTCACACCCCTACGAATACCAGTGGACTTGTCTGTTAAAGTAAGGGGAGTGGCGTAACCAACAGACATTCCCAAAGAGAAGAAAAAGAGTTCTGCTGCTAATTCCAAGACATGAGCGAGAGGTAAATATCCACAATAAATATCAGATGACGTCAGAGCATGACTTATAGTAAAGAATGCTTTTGTCGCGTGAAGAAGATTTTTATGAGTTATTTGAACGCCTTTTGGAATTCCTGTTGAACCGGAAGTATACATCAAAACAGCCGTGTCTTCCGGTTTCGGCGTTTCCCCCTTCAAGTGGGCGTGACTTTCACCCAAACGCTCCAATCGCGAGAATGAAAAAAATTGAATTCTTCGGCGTTGATCTTCGGTAAACAGATCCTTTAGATTTGGTTCTTTGTGTCCATCCATAAAGACAATTGTTCTGACGTGCGGTAATCTGTCCACAAGTGGCGCCAATCGCGGCAAAAGATCAAAATTAGTGATAAGACACGTGACTTCCGTTTCATTGATTCCATGGACGACAGCGTCGTCTCCAAGTGTCGCATAAAGTGTCGCAACTGTTGAACCAATTCTAAACAATGCCTGACACGCGACCATCCATTCCAATCGGGTTTCCGCATAAATTACGACATTTTGTTTTGGAAGTACTCCCGCGTGAAGAAGTCCTTTTGCCGCTCTTTCCACTCTCTGGTCAACTTCCCGATATGAGAACCAATGGTAATCATCTAAAACCAATTTCCTGAAGACTTTTCCATCTGATTGTCTTTCATCTTCTTCTCCAAGAACTGGTCGGTAACCGAAGCATTTCCGGTCTCCATATTGTTGGACAGCGCGGGAAAAGAGTTCAGAAACTGTTTCACATTCATCAATAAAATGC
The DNA here is from genome assembly GCA_034687845.1 of Pantelozetes paolii. Taxonomy (NCBI): domain Eukaryota; kingdom Metazoa; phylum Arthropoda; class Arachnida; order Sarcoptiformes; family Oribellidae; genus Pantelozetes; species Pantelozetes paolii. Next base: position 46,722 of record JAQGAT010000136.1, read on the forward strand.
TTTTCCCTCTTTTCCCCCACTCTTGTCCACGCGCTATACGGGGAATTGGGATCCAATGGCCGGGCTTTTATGGCCCGACTTTTGGCCAAAACATTCCACGGCTTTTGGACCAATGCGTAAAAAGGATAAGTTATGACGTCATAAACACATACAACCTTTGAATGGACAATCAGTGGTCAATGGGTGTGTCTATTGCTGAGGAGGAATACTTACGGCTTTAATGGCAGACAAAGCAATGTCTGAAGACATCGAAGAATTCATTGTTTCACTCATTCTTTGATTCAAACGATTCTTTTGACGACAAGACGACAACTGAGGCGACAGAAAACGACAGGAGATGTCAACATATAGTGTACGCATGCGCTCCACACGTATGGTGTGACGTCCTCTGCTGTGATTGGTTGATATAAGAGTCACACCACTCGTCAAATGATTCATGGAGTGATGACGTCATTGGACTCATCGGACGTCCATTTTGTTTGAAATGGCATTTTTGGTCAATTCTTGTTTCAAACGTTTATTTAGAAGAAAACATTTTATTCTGACGTCAGTTGTCATCTCTTCTCTTCTCTTCATTGCTTTAGTGACCAACCAATCGGTGAACACTATATTTCAAACCAACCAATGGCTGACAATCTCTTCTTTTTTCTTCAGAGAAAGGTTGAGCCGAAGCCCGCGGCGGCCAACCTCCCCATCAGAGCCACGCCCCCTGTCTTTGTGGCTCCGATGCGATTGGTCCACATTGACCTGAAGGGGGCGCCACCGAAGTTGGAATATTTCTCGCGATTATTACCATTGTTGTCGAGTTTAGGAGGAAATGGTTTGCTTTTAGAATATGAAGATATGTTTCCGTTTTCCGGTCTTTTGGCCACCGCTCGGGCCGGAAATGCATACTCGGAGGAAGAGGTCAGGGCTCTACTCAAGATGGCGGCCGATAATGGTCTGGAAGTGATTCCTCTGGTGCAGACTTTTGGACACTTGGAGTTTGTTCTTAAACTCAAAGAATTTCAAAATCTTCGAGAATCACGTGATTTACCACAGGTTTGACCCCCACTGACCCCCACCCCTACTAATCACTATTTCTTACTGCGCAGGCGTTGTGTCCATCAAACAACCAATCATTTCATTTGATTCAAGAAATGGTGGATCAGGTCTTAGCTCTTCATCCCAAGTCCCGATTCCTCCACATTGGATGTGATGAAGTCTTTCATATTGGTCTTTGTGACCTCTGTAGACAACGGGAAAGGGATCAACTCTTCCTTAACCATGGTTAGCTGACCAATCACATGATCAATATTAATTAACCAATAAGAATCATTTAGTTCATAGAATTGGTGATTACGTCATACGAAGACATTCAGTGGTTCCAATTGTTTGGGATGATATGTTAAGACAAATCCCAATACAAACAATTAGAGAATCAGGAATTCATAAATTAGTGGAACCAATGATTTGGACGTATATTAAAGATATTTATCGTTTTATATCTTTTCAACAATTTCAAGCTTTTTCTCAATTATTTCCAAACTTATGGACCGCTTCTGCCTTTAAAGGTCAGTAAAGGTCATTCTCCATTCATCGGTCATTAACCTTCACTTTTGACCTTTAGGTGCCTTTGGAGAAACTCTAACGGTTCCTAATATTCGAATGCATTTGGACAACAATATTGCGTGGAATGACGTCATGAGAGAACAAAATCCTAATTTCCATCAAATTCGGGGAATTGTTATAACTGGTCAGTTATTGGTCACTTCCTTCCCGTCCGCCAACCAATCAAATCACCGCTAATTCTTGTCCTCAGGTTGGTCCCGCTATGACCATCTGGCCGTCCTCTGCGAACTACTTCCGGCCGCTTTACCGTCGCTGGCCATCAATCTATTGGTCGTGTCCGCCGGCGGCAATCCCGAGGCCAAGGACATTTTCGCCCGATTCGATCACGTGATGCAATGTCGGGAAGAGCGCGGCCACGAGAGTGACCAGTGGTCAGTATTGGACATGGATCCGTTTCTCTTTGAAAGAAGCGGAAATTGTATTTTTCCCGGAAGTAGTATTTTCCGTCTCATGCAAACTCACGGTGACGTCATTAAACGTGTTGACGACTATCTCTATGACGTCACAGTACATAAGGCGTGGCTTACGGACTACAACGTCAGACATAACATGACGAGTCCATTCCGAGTGGACGAGGGGTTACAGGACTTCTCTCAGATTCAATATGGCGTCCAATCACTGATGAGAAGCGCCAAAAGGGCGTTAACTGAAGTCTACGACGAGTTCACTGTTGCGGGTAAGTCCATCCCTCCCACTCCTCCCATCCCATCCCCAACACTGACTCCCCTCTTATTATAGAATGGATTGAACAGAATGTGTTGCCATCTCTACTCAAAATGGAGAAACTAATGAATGATTCCATGGCTCTGAAGAAGGCGTCTCTTTGGCCACGAAGACCACTCCCCGTGTTGGAGGACATCCGCCGAAGACTGGCCACTGACCAAACGCCGAATAATTTTATTTATTAATTTTTATTTATTGAAAAACACGTGATTAACACGTGATTAACACGTGATTAACACGTGATTACTAGTCATTCACTTCATTGTATAAAATCATTAATAAATTCAAACCAATAATACATTGTTGTCCAACACGTGACACAAAAGCTCAGAATTTCGCGCGAAATCTAAATTCAATTTTTGTCCACTTTTGGCCGAAGCCATGACCGCCGCGCCGACGGCCGAACTTTCCGTTAATCGCCGTAAAGTGACTTCCGATCCTTTGGCCAGAGCGCCGGCGAATCCTATTGGACAGAAAGAGAGTGAATGTTTTGTTCGGGAATTGGTCAGAAATACCCGATTCCAGAAGTGGCCAACTCTTGAAAACTGACCCGACGCACACCACCGATAACCCGCCGGCCGCTGTCCGCAGTTTGGAATCGGCACTGGCCATCACGGCATTGACATGACCGGCCAGATGAACGGCGGCACTTCTGAAGATATCTTTGGCCAGAGGATCGCCGTCTTTGGCCACTAATCGGGAAAAAGAGTAATTAATCGGCGAATCACGTGATTAATCCGCGAGAGGGCGCCAAAAGTGTAAAAACATTTACATTCACTTAATGGACGACAGATTGCGCTAAAATCACTTTTTTTGAAATTCTCGTAAACGGGAGACAAAAGACCCGATAAGTGGTCAACGCCGAAGTGGCCAAGAACCAATTCCCGAACACGGGAAGTGTCCCAATGTCTTCGTTTACCGAAGTTGTCCTCTTTCTCGATTACGGCTTTTACCGCAGATCTGGCCACAAAATATCCCGAACCCGAATCTCCTAATAAATGTCCCCAACCTAAGAGAGTTCGGGAAACCGGAAATCACTTCTAATCTGATCCAGTGAGTGGACAATTACCGCCACATTTAGATGAACTTCCGTCCGGATTAAAGAGAAGACAATTACTTCCGGTTCCCGAAATGAGGACAACACCGCCGTCGGGAGTGGCCGTCATCAAAGAGCCGAGAGTGTCCGAGGCCACAAAACATCTTCGGGCCAGAGTTGGGAAGCGTTGGAGGAAGAGTTCCGCCATCTTCTGGTTCTTGGATTCATCTTCACAACCACTTAAACATAAACCCTTTTCAACCAATGAGAAGAGAGTTCTTCAAATGGACACTTACCAATGCATCTACCGTCGGTAAATTGGCCACAATTAAGGCTTCGGAAACCATTTTAGATATTCTTTGAAAACATTGGTCAACACCTATTAACCAATGATTAGTGGACTCTCCCTCTCCCGAAGTGACCAGTTTACCATCTGAAGACATTATCACCAACTTGGACAAGGATGCGCCTCTAAGTATCCAAAAGTGGTCAGTAATCGGCGGTAATCAGAGGACAGAAGACTTACCCTTCGATTCCACAAAAGAATTTCATTTTTATCTCATTTTTATCTAATTTTCTGATCTCTAAAGAGATAACCAATTCATTCATAAAGTACGTCCACCCGACCCGTCCTCATGTCCGCCCCCACCAGACGTCGCTTTTAGATATTTCTCGTATTTCTCGTGCAATCGAATGCAATAATTCTTATCAATAATGACGTCACCGATGCGTCAAATGTCAACAACCAATGAGAAGACGACAAATAATTAAATGTTTTTCTTTTTGTTGACCTTTTCCTCAACGCAAACATCAATGACGTCATTATTATTCACTTCCCTCTCATTGACATTGAATGGAGAAATGATGACATCATTGACGTCAAGTTTAAAGACATGCGCAGTAAGTCTGACATTGAGTTAGAGTTGACTTTCATTTAAAGAATTCGTTTTACTTTTTGGTCTCGTTTTCAAACAATTAATGGAAAATTCATTACAAAAGGTTTGAATTGATTTCCAATTCATTGATTGGTTAACTAATTCTTTAATTCTATTCACTGATAGGTTGAGTCGGCGACTCGTGAATTGGTTTTATCCAATGACCAGTTGGAGAAGGTTTCCGCTCTTCTTCTCAATGAATTCAATGAAGGACTTCGGAGGGAAACCAATCCCATCGCCAGCGTTAAGATGTTCCCGACGTATGTCCGCGATGTTCCCAATGGCCGCGAGTCGGGAAAGTTCTTGGCCTTGGATTTGGGCGGAACCAATTTCCGTGTCCTTTTAATTGAATTAGATGGAGATGACTTTAAAATGGATAATCAGATCTTCAGTGTTCCGAAACACGTGATGTTAGGAACAGGTGAACAATTATTTGATCACATTGCTGATTGTTTGGCAGATTTTATGGATAAAAGAGGATTAAAAGGATATAAACTTCCTCTTGGGTTCACTTTCTCTTTCCCATGTCGTCAAGAAGGTCTGACCAAAGCCCGATTAGTTCAATGGACAAAAGGCTTTGATTGTAAGGGAGTTGAAGGTCAAGACGTTGTTTACCTCTTAAGACAATCTATTCGTAAACGACAGGACGTAGAGATTGATGTCATGGCAGTTGTGAATGACACTACCGGGACATTGATGTCTTGCGCTCATAAGAATAGGGAGTGTCGTGTGGGCGTGATTGTAGGGACGGGAACCAATGCTTGTTATATGGAAGGCGTGGAAAATGTAGAGCTTTTGAATGAAGAAGAAGAAACAATTGAAGAACCGTTAGAACACGTGATCGTCAATACAGAGTGGGGAGCTTTTGGTGATAATGGAGTTTTAGAATTTGTTAGAACAGATTGGGATGATGAAGTGAACACGTACAGTTTAAATAAAGGAAGACAATTATTTGAAAAAATGATTTCTGGAATGTACATGGGTGAAATGGTTAGAAGTATTGTTGCAGATTTAACAAGAAAAGAATTAATGTTTGGAGGGCGTGGTTCAGAAAAACTCTTCACCCCCCATTGTTTTCAAAGTGCTTTTGTTTCTTGGATTGAATCTGATCCCAATGAAGAGTTCTTGGAAACTAAAAAAGCTCTTCACCAAATGGATCTTGGACATGCCACTATTGATGATTTGCGGGCCGTGAAGTTGGTCTGTACCCGAATATCGACCCGTGCGGCCCATTTGGTCTCGGCGGCAGTGGCCACTATTCTGAACAAGATGAAACGCCCCCATACTGTGGTGGGAGTGGACGGATCTGTTTACCGATATCATCCACACTTTCATGACTTAATGGAGAAGAAAATCGCAGAATTGACTTTTCCTGAGTACAGATTTGACCTCATGTTGTCGGAGGACGGCAGTGGTCGCGGAGCGGCTTTAGTGGCGGCCGTCGCTGTCCGACAGATCGAGGATTTACGAGAGAAAGGATTATTGGATTAGTTTTAACGGAAAAACCATTTATTCATTGTTTTTGTAAATAATTTTAGTTTTGTTTGAAATAAATATTTTAGACTTTATTTATGACGTAATTTATTAACGAAATGAAAGTTCTTTTCGAAATGCAATTCAAATAGAGTTAAACATTAAAAGGACCCAAACCTACAAATAGACTGTCATTAGTGTTGACGTCATTTGTGGACAGAGTTTATGTTATTTACGATTTCATTCATTAAGATTTAAATTCTTTAATAATTGACCACAAAATGACTGAACGAGACATTCCTTGTGTCCGCAGTCGCCGATTGGTCAGCGCTTCTCACTCTTCGGCTCTTCTTCTCCTCTCATTGGTGGTCATCTTCGGGGGCGTAACCGCCGACTCCCAATTGGATCTACTCTTCATTCCGACCTCAATATCGGTGGTCCCGTCGGCTCAGCCGATGGAATGGACATCAGTGGCCGATTGGATGTCTTCAGCTCTTGGATTCACTGTTCAAAAGGTACGTTCGGTGACCATTTCAATTGAGGGGGCGTTTCCCTCTCAACGGATCTCTTCCTCTTCCAGACTTCTTCTGTCCTCACCATCAAAGATGTCTTCTCACTCCCGAAGGCCATTGTGATGGTGGAAGTGAGCGGCACAACGGTTCCAGTCTTCGGCACCAAAATGGCGACTCTTGAGGTAAATTACGTTTTCATTTCTTTTGACGTAATTTATGGATTTTAGGACAATTCCGAAGACCTCTTCCATGTCCTCAGCGCCCGAACTGAGGCCAGATTCGGCTCTGGCCAACGACTCACTGTCAACGTGGATCCACTTCGGGACGTGTTTGACCAGCGGTCAGCCCCGCATCTCGCGGCTCCGGTGTTGGGGGCGGAGTCTACGTCGCGATTGGCTAATGAGACGAATGACGTCATTATGACATCATTTTCAACAGAAATGGAAAAAATTAAAGAATTTTTGAAATCTTTAAACCAATTAAAAGCCGAATCCGAAGACCACTTCCGGTCTCTAAGAACTGTGATTTCAATCCATATCCGGTCATTGGAAACCATTTTGGACACCGACTATAAGGAGGAAGTGAAGACTCGCGCACAAGACATTGTCACGGATCTGATCCAAGAGGTTTGTTTCGGTAGTACTTCGGCGGTCACTTTCTGACCCGATTATGTCCTCAGATTATTCGGGAAATGAAGTCATTGTTTAGTAATCGGGTATTAATTGGTTTAATTGGTGGACACGAGAAGGCGTTAGTGAGGAGAGAGAGGGAGACGACAACAATGGTAAGAGTGATGATAATGGTGTCAAAGAGCGCGCAATAAAAGCAATAATGGATTGCTTTAAGTGACAAATGATTCCCAAAAGAATTCAAAAGCTTTTAATGTATTGCAGAGAAACACTACACTAAATGTGGCGCATGCGTACCAAAACCAATTTCATACGGCTTTCGCTACCGTCGGCTTCACTTCTCTGGTCATCGCTTTAACCGTTTTCTCTGTTTCTGTTTGTCTTTGGAATATTGATCCTGGTAAAGATTCTATTATTTATAGAATGACTTCACAAAGAATTAAGAAAGATCAATAAATAAATAAATAAATTAAAATAAATTAATCAAGACAAAAAAAAATTTTGTTTTTTATTTACAAAAAATGTTTATAAACCCAAAGCTTGCGCGTGTTTTTGAGCCTTTAATCTACAGGAGAGGAGAAATATGACGTCATCAGATACTGTTGACCACTGGTCACTCGCTCTACGTGTCACGTGACTAACCTCAAGTCCGCGATTGAAGAGTTCTTCGAGTTGATCCGCTCTGAGGCCAAGATGGCGGACAGACTGAAGGGATAGGGATGAGCGATAGAGAGGAAAGGCGCCGATTGGTGTGCGGCCATTGCGGCGGCCGCGTAGTGTTGGGCAGCGGTCAATAAATCGGTTCCCAAATAAGGCATATAATGCGCGGGAGGAGCGGCCAATGTCCGCGGCTGGTGGTCAGTGGACACGGCGATATAGGGCGCGACCCGTGAAGACTCGATGGTAGTGGTCTGCGCGAGGACAAGATCTACGGCGGGAAAAGTGGTCAGAGAGGTGGGAGGAGTGTTTGATTGTTGGAATTACTTTTATGTATTTGTGTTTCATGTTTACGACATTTTGCTCTTCTATTCTGAAACCAAACCTATAATACAATTCATTTCCTAATGAATACATTGTTGTCTCGTTTTGGATCCAAAAAGAACCACATATTAAGTGATTGCGCGCTCAATAATCCACAATTATGCAAATGGGGGAGTGGGGGGAGTGGGGGCAATAGG
>JAQGAT010000137.1:0-54644 GCA_034687845.1 Pantelozetes paolii
GATCCAATTATCATCTAATGGTCAAAATATCTGAAGATTGTCACCAATTGATCCAATTATCATCTAATGGTCAAAATATCTGAAGATTGTCACCAATTGATCCAATTATCATCTAATGGTCAAAATTTCTGAAGATTGTCATCAATTGATCCAATTATCATCTAATGGTCAAAATACCTGAAGATTGTCATCAATTGATCCAATTATCATCTAATGGTCAAAATATCTTAAAATGCCCATTAAAACATTATTTGAGCTGTTATTTTATAAAAAATCAAAGACTTTAAAATAAAATTTATTGCTAGGTTAGACCTGTAAACGACTGTAGCCTTTCCATCCGAACCTAACATGCACGGATCCTCTTATGCGTTAGCGAGTTTCCCCCACAGCTAACCGATATTGTAATAAAAACTAAACCCCTTGTTGAAATATGCATAAATTTAGTATATTTGCATTTATTAGCACTTTGTGATGATACAAAGATCTTTTTATTTGAATTACAGTTTAAATATTTTAATGGAACGATATTTTGACCATTAGATGATAATTGGATCAATTAGTGACAATCTTCAGATATTTTGACCATTAGTTGATAATTGGATCAATTGGTGACAATCTTAAGATATTTTCACCATTAGTTGATAATTGGATCAATTGGTGACAATCTTCAGATATTTTGACCATTAGTTGGTAATTGGATCAATTGGTGACAATCTTCAGATATTTTGACCATTAGTTGATAATTGGATCAATTGGTGACAATCTTAAGGTATTTTGACCATTAGGTGATAATTGGATCAATTTCATGGTTTTTAATTATTTGCGTTCATTATATGCAGTGCTTTACTGTACATCTGATTTTCTCTGTAATGTATTTTTATTCGACTTTTGATTGGTTAACGGAAACTGCTATATAATAGATTCAATAATAGAGAAATCTCGAGCCGCGGTTTAAGGGTTAATTGATTTAATTGTGATAACAATAAGACTATTAATTCATTTGATTTCAATTCAATGCAAATCACAATATGTTTTCAAATCTGTTATTCATTTAATTAATTATTGTTTCAATTGAAGGCATAAAAACAAATCAATTATATATTTGTCACTAAAATCTTGGTTTTTATTCCTGTTTTTGCTCATATTCTTAACAAGTTTTATATTGCCCTGTACCAAGTATTGAATCAAGGTAGAATTCTATTTTTAGTGAAATACGAGGTCTTTCTAAAGTGTTTTCAATTTATTTTTAAAAAATAATATTTTTGTTGATTTAAAGTATATTAAAAACAAATACCCCTTAAGTTGAATATTATTTGAAATGATTTTCACTAATTTATAATCAAATAAAATATTATTTAAAACACAATTAGATTTGAAAATATAATACAAATCTTAATATTCAGGAAATAATAATCAATTTATATGTCGTTTGATATGAAATTGAAATGAATTAACAGTTTCTCAAAACTGATAACAATTTCTCTTTAAAATTAATTTTAATAAATATTATATATATTTTTAATTTTAGTTTTAATACAAATTTCAAACAATGAATACATTTAAACACTTCATTCAAATATACCCTTTATTTTTGAATAAAGGCCAGATTACCTGATTACCTTGTTAATAGTTTTGAGATACCTAATAAATTATAATCTTGGAAATCTTATTAAAATATTGTTATCAGAAAACCTATAAAACGATTGAATGACATAAAATTAAATCCGCTTTCAAACGATGTTTTATTAAAATAAGTAGTTTCTCAATGACATGAAATTGAAGGTTATCTTGCTCAATTATCTTTGATAAGTTATTACCATGTTAAGTTAAATTATATAAACTTGTAGAGTATTTGAACGTAATTTGTGTGAAACCAAAAATGTGATCAAAACTTTATATCCCTTTCCGTTTGAGACGAGTGTTTGAATGCATTAATTGTTTTCAGCATTAAATCAATTGTAAGTAAAATGTAATTAAATTTAATTTAATATCAATTAAAATGTGGTTTAAATGCAGACAATGAACGCAAACGTGCGATCAGTGGGTGTGAAGGACGTGGATCAGTCAGAGTTTGTCACAAGTTTGGCCGCTTTTCTCAAGAAGTAATCAAACGATCAAATGATTCAATGATTTAATTAATGGTTTATTTAACCCAAAGGTCCGGAAAACTAAAGGTCCCGGAATGGGTTGACCTCGTGAAGACCGGTGTGCACAAGGAGTTGGCACCGTATGATGAGGACTGGTTTTATATTAGATCCGCTTCAGTGGCCCGACATCTGTACCTGAGATCACCCGTCGGTTAGTATTAAATAAATTGTTTTAATTCAACGAATTTTTATGTTTTCTGTCTGTCCTTCAGGTGTCGGCTCTTTGACCAAAATATATGGCGGAAGGTATAGACGAGGTGTTCGTCCCTCACATTACTGCCGGAGTAGCGCTAATATTGCCCGAAAAGCACTCCAGGCCTTAGAAGGTAAGGGTTTTGTTGTTATTAAGGGTTTATTTTCAATATTTCCCGTTTCAGGTGTTAAATGGGTTGAGAAGGACGCGAATACCGGCGGCCGAAGACTGACCTCTCAAGGAGTGAGAGATTTGGACAGAATTGCGGCACAACTAAGAAGTGCCACAAAAGCCAGACTCTTGGCAGAGGCCGCGGCTAATGCACAGTTGGCTTAAATTCAATTATTGTATTGTTTTTCATAATAACTGAAGAATTGATAATAAATTTGATTTCAATTCAAAGCTTTTATTGTTTTTATTATTTTGAATACAATTTTGAATTATTTTATAAATAATTTCAAACTTAACATAAATTACAAAATAGACTGCAATTACCCCTGAAAACCACTTTTCAGTAATACCCCTGTATTTTGAACTCTTATCCACAATTGTGAGTAAACTAAATGTCTGACAAAGTATTCACTGTTTAGACGAAACGTTTAAAAACTAACCGAGGATTCAATGATTACTCCTTTAATTGAAAAAACATTTCATTCTTTAGTTTTTTATTTCTTTTTTTGCATTTGATTTTTATTTAAATATTTATCTCTTGTAATCAATGAAAAGGTGTAAAACAAAGAGGAAAGGGTGTAAAATAAAGAGGGAAAGGGTCAACATTTCTCTATTCATGACATAAACTATTGGAAAGGTATGTATTTTAGACAAACTGTTCGGAAGAGGATTAAACAAAACATAAATTGATTGTAAAATAAGGGGGGGGGGAATGTTAAGTGTATATACACTTACAAACTCAGGGACAACCCAATTGAGAGCACAGGGAATCACTTATTCTCATTCCTTTCATAATATTGTTTGACAATTGATATAATTATTATTGAAATCAATTGTTTTTATGTCTAAAAACGGATTTTTATGACATATTGTCATATAATGTGACGAAAAATAGTTTCAAATTATTATAGAAAAAGTGATTTTAGATTCAATTGATTCAAACTTTCAAACCATAAAAAGTCATTAAAAGTTTTTTACACTTATTTCTCAAACAAAATATATTTTGAAATCATTTTTTTCATTTTATGATTTGATTGATAAAAACAATTGAATTGATATTACATTTGATATTTTGTTAATAAAATAATTAAAACTTTAATAAGTTTTGAATGAAATAAAAAATTGACGAAATATTTGAGACATTTTTGTATTTTATATAAAAATTGATAGAAAAGTAAAGACAAATAATTTCATTATAAATACCAAAGACTTAATACAAATCAAAGTCTGTTTTAATCTTGAGGTGAATTTGAAGAGAAAGGTCAGGTTAGGAGAGGTTTGGTTTAGCGTTAGGTGTGTTTAAAGAGCAAAAGTGTTTGCATTGAGTGTTGAGTCGCTTATGTTATGTCTAATGACGTCTCCATAAGAGTAGGCATTTGTAGGGCTTTTACAGTGAAGTGAAATCAAACCCTAAATTGTGTTTTGTTTTGTGTTTTTTAAAGTTTATTTAAATTTAATTTAATTTAAATATTGTTTGAAATATCGGTAATAATGACAATGAGTGAGGACAGGCCTCCCATCTGTGCTAACCTTATATTCCCGATACTTATCCGACCCATCATTCATAAGGTTTTCATTTGGTTTGCAATCAATTGATTGATAATTAATTGTGTTTTCAATTGTCTGTCCATTAGATTGAAAGACGGGATCCAAATACAGCCCAAACCCTAATGAATGCCATAATTAAAGTAATTATCGTTTAATTGATTTTATTTACTAAACAACTGACTGTCCATTAGGTGGAGACCTCAGAGCCGGGACTGATGTTAGAAGTGGTCAACTGTGTGGTCAAGAGAATGGATCTGACGGTCAATATGACTGAAACCCTGCTTAGACTTCAGGCTTTCATACCTGAGTTCGACGGTATTATCACTTAATTATCATTTCATTGATTAATGGTTTCATTGAATGTCAGAACAAAAGTGCAAAAGACCTGAAGAGCCGTTTCAGGACTTGAATCGCAAGACATCTTCACTGAAGAAGATTTTGAGTCGAATTCCCGACGAAATCAATGACAGAAAGACTTTTCTCGAAACCATTAAGTAATTGATTACTCATTTCAAACACATTTAATGTCTAATCCATTCACTCCTCGGCAACAGAGAGATCGCCAGTGCTATCAAGAAATTGTTGGATTGTGTGAATGAAATATCCAATAGTTTATACATAACCACCCCTTCAGACAAGAGAGCGCTCGAGAATCGCAAAAGAGATTTCATTAAAGATTCAAAAAAATTCAGTCAAACTTTGAAAGAGTTTTTCAGAGAAGGACAGTAAGTATTGATTGACTTTTGATTAAGAAATGTCTAAAAACTAAACCCGAAAACTATGTCCAGAACCCAAACGGTGTTTCAGAGCGCAGCCCAACTCATATACGCCACGAATGCAATCCAGAGAACCGTCAAAACAAAGTTAGACATAAAATGAGTTGATTTTTGTGTTTGTTTTTACTCTTAATTGCAATGAAATAGCGATTGATTTGAAAAAAGTGTTAAATATTTATATATTTTTAGTTAAAAAAGACTTTCCATTAGAAAGTGATTCCAATTAATGACTAATCGGACGACAAATACAACAAAATTTAAATTCAATTCATTATTCAATGCATTATTTAATCCAAAAATTTATAAATTATTTTGATATTAAATATTGTCATCAAATGAGTCACTAATTATAAACTCATTAAACATTTGTTTTAAAAACAATTCAAATATTAATTCAAAACTTTTTTTATATTTATTTTTCATTTAATAAAGACTTTGTTTTTCACTTCGCTTTCAATTGAATAATAAAAAGAGAAATAATTTTTTTTATAAATTATATATTTTTTAATATATTTTTTGAATAAATAAATGGTTTTACAGATAATTAGTACTATTTTAAAACTAAACCACAAAACAGTTAAAAACTGGAGAAATGCTGAACAATATGTCAAAAATGCCCACAAATTGTAATTATTTATAGATTAATACATAAATATATTTATGACTTATAAACAATGTCAAACATCGACTAATTATTACTTGTTTTCAATGATTTAATCATTATTTACTTTAATGACTACTTTTTTAAACAAATATTCAATCGATTTGTGATAAAAAGGGTTTTGTTTTCGTTTAAGTTATTATTAATTACAGTAAAAGAGTTGATATTATAATTGGTTTGCAATAGAATGACAGCAGAAATCACTCTTCGCTTATACTTCAGACCAAACACTCATAAGAAGAGTATTTTTTCTTACATTTGTTTTATTGTAAAAATGAAACATTGAGTGCAGACAAGGAATGGTCAGACAGAGAGCACTTCAGTTCTTCTGTTTGGCGTCATTCAGGTTAACGATAGCGAACTCATGGATCTTCACGCCAGCGAACTCTGAGAACAACACTTTAGGGATGTCTTCAACACTTCGTTTGAATACTAAAACACATAATAATTAAAATTAAAATGAATTGAAATTTCATTAAAACATTGAAATACCCGGAGAAGTGATTCTCTCCAACCGATAGGTCGGTAGTTGAGCGCATTCCCGGCCAATATAATAGCCCAGACTATTGAAGTCTGTGATCTGTGGCGTCAAAACTCTATACAATTCCCTAACAATTTCGGTGTCGATATCGTAATACCCGGTTCTCATCTTCATTACTAAATCAAACAGTGAATCGGGCGGAAGGACTAGACTTCGATTCAACGGCAAAACAAAACAACGGTGTCCTTCGACGTCGATGATCCCGGTCATGTTCTGCACAATAGGATTAGGATTTATTACTCAATTCAAACCTGAATTAAATAAAAATTCAAACCTTTGCAAAGTCGTGAACAAACCGTCCTTTCCTTCCGTGACTAAAATCTGGTACTTCTATGCGCTCGTACTGTCCGTATTCGACGTCGATATCAAACTCTTCTTCAAAAAACTTATTCAATTGATTGGCCGAAGCGTCCATTGTATTCATATTCTGCTGCAAATCGTTAACCATTTTATCAAAGTCTTCGTCTGTGGGAACGGCTGACAACGAAGACATATAATTCGATGGTCTGTGATATGACTCGAATCTGTCGCTCGAAGACGGCTGTTCCACATATGGGATACTACACCAACCTCTGAAGTGACGTAACTGTAAGGAAAGTGTTAATTGAAATGGTATTGAAATGAAACACAAGTAAACATACCCTGTATTGTGCAAAATGTCGGTACAGATAAATACCTCCAACAATACCAGTGGTCAGAACTAGAAGTGCTGTCAATGTGACACAAAGAGTGGTCAAACTGTTCACTCTTTGTGCTCGTGATCTCATAGAAACCAACGAAGAAGTGCTTCCGCTCTCAATGTCCACCTGAAGACACAATTATTATCAGTGATTACAAAACAGTTTGAAAAGACCCCCTTATAGGCACTGATAGGAATACGTAATGAAGATGTGGTCAAAGAGTTACTTATAATTAGATCTCAAATCTAATAAAGTTTACTTAAGTTTCACTTTAATTGTGAAATAATTTCAATATTTTTCAAAAATAATAAAATGTTTTGAATTTGAGATCAAATAAATAAAAAATATAATAATTTCTATCTTTTAGTTGTTTTCTACAAAAACATCAATTCATTTGAGTATTGATTGACTTTAAGGTTATATTTATTCATTAAATATAATCAAAAATTAATAAAAAATCCGTTAATTATATGATAAAAGTCCACTAAAATGACCTTTTAGTCTATGTCTGGTCAGCTTCTGGACTATTATAATAGTCTTTTTAACCAATAATACTTTTGTACCAATTTTTAAAACAAAATCAATAATCAATGAATAAATGACATGATATAAGCACTATCTCGCAACTAATATATAATGACCATGTATCATTTTTCACATGAAAGAAATAAATTCCAATGTTTTTCAATTCTTTTTATATTTTCTGTTTTCAATAACTAAAATGTTTTTTATATAAAAGTAATTAATATTTGAATGAATTTTGAAACTCCTTATAAATTGAATGCAAAATAATATCAAATAACAAATAATACTGTTTTTCATGAGATTTTAATTCAAATATATTTTCATACAAATGTCAGACATTTGAGTCAAACCTTAAAATTGATATCAAATGATAAATAAATTGTTTCAAAGATAGTCAACAAATAATCAAATGATTGACAAAAGCTATGATTTATTCCTAAAATCTTTTGAAAACAAATATTGAATTGAATTTCAAACATAAATAATACGAAAGAACTATAACTTTGAAAGTTATAAATAACTCTTAAATTGATTGCAAGAGAAAAACAAAGAAAATAAAGTAATCTAATCATTGGTATAGTAATCAAGATATAGCAATTGAACCTTGGATAGTTTGCAGTTTGCAATACAAGTGAAATATAACTCAAACGATCGGAAATTGAATTATTGTTTGTTTTCAGAGATGTTTTAATTATTTCCTTACAATCCATACAATAGTTAACATTATTTAAATTGAAAGACAGGTAATGACTCGCACCGTATGATACGGTTTGACTGCTCTATAAGGGGTTAATATATTATAGAAACCTCTCTTTGAATATATTATTTGCTTAAACAGGCAAACAGTTGAATACGATTTAGCATAAACTGCAAAGGGGTTCACAAACAGCCCCTGAATATAGTGAATAATTGGCAAATACTTTAAGCAATATTAATATTGAAAACATAATAATGTTTGAAAAATATTGCAATTCATTCACAAATTTATAATTACTTTATATTTTTGTAAACATTTATCTAAATATCAAACCATTTGTTAAGTTCTTAAGATCACTACTATTTGGTCTAATTGTCATCAAATGCTTGTCTTTTATACATTGAAAATAATTCACTGTTTGATAATCTATTTGTTTATCAGTGTTTCCAACAAACCCTGAGCCAAATTCTACCCTTCCGTTAACCCATTCCTCTTTTCTAACCCAAAACTATCTAAATATAAGTTCAAAACAAATCAAAAACATTTGGTTTTAATCATAAAATATTTGAAAAATTAGTTTTTAATACATTTTGAATCAAATCTGAAATGAATTAAAAGACAAGACATTAATAAAAATGATTTGTTTATGAGTTTGAGATAAAAATCAATATTAATGTCAGAAATGGTTACAAAATAACAGCATTTTGTGCTCAACAAGGGTTTAGGAGTAATGTTTGGATCAGTTATACGATAATAGGGTTAGACTTAACACACATTCAATTGAATTAATGTTTGCATCAAATCATATGCAAAGTAATGGCAAATGTCTTAAGTCTTAAGCAGTGGTAATGTTGTCATACCTGAGGAGCAGAAGGGAGTCCATCGTCAGTGACTTCATTACCAACTAATGGTCTTTTGATCTCATTTTGCTTTGAATTAAGCTTCTTATCACTCAGTCCTTGAGTCAAAACCGTCATTGTCTTAATGTTTGTCTTCAGATATTGTCTTATTTTATGGCTTTTATGGCACTATTAATGAGTCTTTGGTTTAGACATCAAATGACTGTTTGCTGAACAGAACAACGCCTTCAGAGTCTGTGCTCTCACTGTAAGCCTCACTCAGTAGTAGTAGTACTGCTGTTTGGCTCAGGTATTACGTCAATGCATAGCACTGTCATATAATCTGGTTAGCAGTATATCAACATTGTATCATGGTTAGTTTGGTTGGTTTGGTTAGTTTATCACTCTTAACATTCATAACTCAATTCAGTATCAAAACTGACAAATGATTTATTGATTTCAATTAAAACCCAAACTTTAATAGACATAAAAGGATTGAAGTTTTTGATGATGAATGGCAGTCACTATATGGTCAATGATTAATGATCATGGTCATGCTCAGGATACTATGTTCAGGATATTAAATATCAATTTCTTGTGCTAATCAATTGTGCAATAATTGTTGTTAACATTAACATTGAATATCAAATTAATATTAATATTGAATTGCATTTACAAAGCATTGAATGAAAAGTTTTGTTGAAATGAATAAAAGTTTATATAATTTATGGACAAATGGTTTGAATTAGAGATCAAAACAAATACCAAAACAAAACTCTTATCAAAGGTTTTCATCTAATCTCTCAAACTTTGGATCACTTTTGAAGACATTTATCACTTTATTACTTCAATTGTCATATAATTGACACAAAGGTTGACTTAATTTTCATTGAAATCAACACTTTTTGAATGATTTGAACTAAAATTGAGGTAAAAATCAGATGAAATGATAATCTTTTAAAGAGTTTTCACTTTTGTTTAGATTTTATGAAAAATCAGTTGAAAAACAAAATAACAATAAAATGAATGAAAGGATAAATGAAGACATGAATGAAGACAACACACCTCTGGTCACCGATGACTCAGTGCCCGAACAGGTGATCGTGGACTCCACGGGTTGTATGGCATTACCTCTTTGTCATCCGTCCTATCCATCGCACAGATACTATGTTCTGGTGTTTATGTGCTTTTTGGGGTTCGGTATGTCTTCACGTCTTTGTCTTATATTTATATCATTTAAACAATTGAATAGATTTTAAGTGTTGTTTGAATTCAATGTATATTTCAATCAAATGTTTGAAAGTTTTGATACTTTTAGACAACAATTGGTTTTAAAAATGTAATTATTGTTGAGTTTTAATGATTAGTATATTTGTTGTCAAAATCTTGTGACAAATGGACAGAAAAGAGAGGAAAAGAGTATCAAATGATTTGACACAAAGTCTATCACCGATTGATTACAAAACTATCGATGACTTGAGTGATGACGAACTTCTTGTCGTTTTCTCGTTCCTGGACTTCAGGACCCAATTTGTGACCCGAAGAGTATGTATTCGTTGGCGACTACTCTTCGGGTATGTCTTTAGTGCCAAACGATCCCTAAGTTTAGTGAACGACACAAACAATTTAGTGAACTGGCGGTACGAGCACTGGTATGAAGTGATTTCGGGACCCAAAGCCTTCTCATTAGTTGTGTTCAAACATTTGAACTGCTCTTTGAAAACAATTCTCAGGTTTTGTCCGAAACTCAAAGACTTAGATATGGAGTGCTTTGATGTCAATACAGAGACGATTAAATTGATTTCAGCCAACTGTCCACTTCTGGAACGAATCAATTTCGACAGTTCTAACGGTTTTAATATCCATTTCTCCCAACGTTTGGTCAGAAGTCTGAAACGATTGAAAGTTTTGAATCTTTCGTGTGTTTCAAAAATTACCGATCATTTCGTGGAAAGGGTTTTGCAATCATTGACACAATTAATTGCAATCAATCTCTGCGGGACTGAAATCACTGGCAATTGTCTGCAATATTGTGGTCAAAGTCTATTACATTTGAACGTCTCTTACTGTTGGCGATTGGAAGCGTCGGGTCTTATGGCCCTTACGGGTGCTAATTGTACTAACCTTCATGAGTTAGTTATCAATAACTTTGACTTTGACATCGAGTCCGCCAATCAGTGCTTTGCAGCCCTATGTGTCAGATTTGGACACTTGAAACGCCTGGACATGAGTTTAGGTCCGTGTACTGAACGGACCTTTTTTCTCAATACCCTTCAATACACTGGGCTTTCATCCATTGGACGACTCAATCAATTGGAGTCTCTATTCATTCGCAAAATATGTGTTTTGGATGACAACAGTCTTCGAGAGATACTTCACGGGTGTCAACAACTGAAGGAACTGGTGATTGATATGTACTGCGAAAGCAATGTTACAGATCTGTCCATCGCTTGTATTCCTAATTGCCATCAATTGGAAGCACTGGAAATAAGTCATAACAATGACATCAGTGACCAAACAATTATTGAAGTCATCAAACGATTACCGAATTTGAAGTCTTTGGGTCTTCGGTTCCTCAATGTTTCCGATCAGGTGGTGGTCACGGCTATCGAGAAATGTCAGAAATTGCGAACTCTATGTCTGAATGGCTGTCAAAACGTAACCAGAAATTCATTGATAGCTTTCGCCAGAAATGCAAAATCAAAACCTTTCCAAATGTTTGGGTTCACAGCCATAGCATCGGGTGTTTCGGTTACGAGTATGAAAAGCAAAAGTAGTCAATTCATAGCTGACCTACCACTGAATATAGAGTTCAAAGTGAGCACAGGTCGTACCCGACAGCACCTGTGCTACGAATCCGGAAGATTTGTTTACACAAGAAATCCAAACTCTTTTTAATTCATTGTTAAACAAAAGCATTAAAAATATTTGAATTAATATTTCAATCGTTTTCTCACTTTTTAATTCAATTTTATTTCCACTAATAGGCAGTTATTTTTGTTACGACGGACCCGGGGCTCTCCAGGATGAAATTCTGTCAGACATGAATGTGGGTGTGTCCCAGTTCTCGGGTCTCTACGCCTGGTATAGTTGGCCGAATGTTGTCCTTTGCTTTTTTGGTGGTTTCCTAATCGACAGACTCTTTGGCATACGTTTTGGTGCCATAATATTCAGTGTCTTTATACTCATCGGACAATTTGTCTTCGCTTTTGGCGCCTTTATTAACCACTTCTGGCTCATGAATGTCGGCCGCTTTATGTATGTTGTGATACCTGTCCTTAAATTAAACATAATTACAATTTTTCAAATTAATAGCTTCGGAATAGGGGGCGAGTCGTTAGCTGTGGCCCAAAATACATACGCTGTTTCGTGGTTTAAGAATAAAGAGATAAATATGGTGTTTGGCCTCCAGTTGTCATTTGCACGGGTGGGCAGTACTGTTAACTTCAATGTTATGGTTCCCATCTATAACGCGGTTAATGACTACATAACTCACGGCAAAGGACACACAACTCTGGGAATCACACTATTTATTGCTTCAATTACTTGTGTTTTCTCTCTATTATGTGCTTTGGTTTTGGCTTTTTATGATAAAAGGGCCGAAAGAATACTAAACCGTTCGTCCGCTCAGACGGGAGAAGTTATAAGGATTACAGACGTCAAGGATTTCCACCTTTCCTTTTGGATGATTAGTTTGATATGCGTTACATATTATGTCTCAATATTTCCGTTCACAGCTTTGGGAGAGTATGTAATGAATATAATAATCATTTCTTCGTTTAATATTTCAATTCATTTTCAGAACATTTTTCCGCCGGAAGTACCGAATGACTCAATTCGAGGCCAATGGCGTCGACTCTATTATTTACATAATATCCGCAGTTTTGTCCCCTTTTTTAGGGATATTAGTAGACCTGACCGGCCGTAACATAATATGGGTCTTCACAGCCGTTTTAATAACTCTTTCCAGTCATTCATTGCTTGCCTTCACTTTTATTAACCCCTGGTTTGCGATGGTTTTAATGGGAATCGGATATTCAGTGTTGGCCTGTGCTCTGTGGCCAATGGTTGCACTTGTAATACCTGAACATCAATTGGGAACTGCATATGGTATTATGCAATCGGTGCAGAATTTGGGCTTAGGCTGTATTGTACTCGCGGCCGGGCATATAGTTGACAGCAAAGGATATATAGTTTTAGAGATATTTTTCTTGTCGTGGATTTGCCGTAAGTTTTCCTCAATTTAATGTCTATTTCCTCTAATAATTGTAATATTTATCCACAGTTTGTGTCATTTGTATAATTGTTTTGTTTGTAATCGACTCCAAAAACAATGGATTTCTTAATATGTCTTCAAAACAAAGAAAACAAAGAAATGAAAAGATTTTGTAATTATTTTTGATTTCATTTCAACAAAAAGTTATTTACATTTTATTACCATTAGAGCCGATGAAAGGGAAAGCACTCGAAGACAAGAGATATTTAGGTCTTCAGTAACTGAAGTCTCACCACAAGATCTCCTACAAGAGTCAGACATACAAATAAGGAATCGTTATCTTTCAAAGGTTGGAACGGTATGTCATGTTATTTATTATTACTTTCATGTCTTTTGTTAATATTTTGTTTGTTTGCAAATACTTTTTATTTTTTGTTTCAATTTCGTTATTATTGTTAACAATAGGAAAGTGAGGGACAGACAGAACAGTCCAACTCTGCACCAGTAGATTGACTTGTGATTCAAATCTAGTGTTCAATTATTTGATTTAATAGTAAGTGTTGTTTAGGTTTAAGACTGTTTTCACTCAAAATAAGGTTTCTTTGGATTTAATATTATTTTCTCATGAATTCAGTCTTTATTTCATTTAATGTTTGATTTAATTGAAATTCTTTTACCATTTCTATAGCTTTCTTCGCATAACGACCCAACAGTTTGCCCAACTGTCCACTCAATTATTATTCATTGAATTTAATTATGTATTTCTATATTGAATATTATATAAGAAAATATAGTTTTCAACAAAACTGTGATCTCTTTTGATATGAATAGCATTTGAGACGAAATTGTATTTTAAAACAAATGATTGTATTTTATTATAAATTTATTAATGTTTTCAATAAATACATAAAATATTTCATATTTTACGTCAAATTATATTCAAATGGGTTTTAATTCTGTCCGAAAGTGTCTTCAAATAAATTTTATATTGATTTCTGAAATCAATTATTATATTAATTGAATGCTTCAGACATTGGATGCCATTAATGAAGGAATTTATATGAAAACTGGATTTTTTGTCAAATCATTGATCAAAGTCTAAGGAATTCCTAATATTTCTCTCATTTTATATATATATTGAAAATATTTTATGAATCAATAAATCATTAATTGTTTTGTATTTTCAATTAATTTCTTAATTTTTTCAATAAATATTGAAAATAAAACAAAATTTATTTATCAATGATTAAATAGACAACAATTTGAAGAGTGAAAGGTCAAACAAAAAAGGGAATGAAATCTATTCTTATCTATATTTCATGAATTTATGGCATTTCTGTTAATAACCCTTAAATAAAGAAATTTCTTAAATGTTTGGGTATTTTGTGATAAACTATATATAGTTTAACAGAAAATCATTCAAATGTTTGACATTTTTATCAGTTTTTCATTTGATTTGAATTTTAAGTTAAAATCAAAAGAGAATTGAATTTCAAATCAAAAGTTGTTTTCAAATCTCATTTGAACTCAATTTTAAGCCTTTTATTGGAATTAAGTATTCATTGAATGCGTAATAAAAGTATTCATTGTTTTCAACAAACGATTCATTCGTTTAATACATGAAAACAAAAGTCAATTATCTTTGCATTCAGTCATCGATTGAGTCGTGGATTAAGTGATGGAGTCTTCAGATAATCAATGTTTGAGTTCAACTGAAGTGTCTGAAAGTGATGACACTCTGTTGGATACCATAGATCTCTTCAATGCTAGTTATCTTTGTCTGAGTTATGGGAACGGGAGGGTTGGGGGAACTCTCTATTTCTGCAGCACTGATGCCATCAAAACGATAGAAGAAGTTGAGGACAAAGACTTTGATTCAGTGATGTCTTTGCTCTTCCAAACCAAACCAAGTCATGTCATCATTGGATCAAAATGTGATCCAAAACTCACAACTATTTTGAAGAGTTTTGCCAAAAATTCAAACAATGTTTTGGACACTAATGACACCACTCCTGAAGAAGTGATGAAAACCGACGATGACTTTGGAACCGCTGAAGAACTGATAAGACATGAAGACATCCCAACCCATGAAGACATCCCAACCTATGAAGATATCCCAACCAATGAAGACATCCCAACCCATGAAGATATCCCAACCAATGAAGACATCCCAACCCATGAAGACATCCCAACCCATGAAGATATCCCAACCAATGAAGACATACAAATGCGGAATAATATGCAAACGCGTGAAGACATCCAAACCCCTGGAACTACATCTCAATCAGACTTCTTATGGAAAATGGGGTTTAAATTTGAATTACATATCATTTCCCACAATATGTTTAATTACGAGTCCTCTAAAGCCCGGGTGCTATCAATGAGTTTTAAAGAATTGAGTTTTTGTGACGAAAACCAAAAATTTCTTTACATTTCTTCGATAATCTGTTTTTCAAATACCCATACCTTCCGATCGTTTGGAGCTTTGCTTACATTTTTGAATCACAATTATATTGAAACCCAAACCCAAGCCAATGACACAACGGTTCAGATCTCAAGCATTTCTCGATTATATTTACAACAATTGGTGACAATAGAGAGAAACACTTTCGAGTCGTTACAGATCTTCCAACAGGAATGGCATCCGTCGGCCGCCAAACAGGGTCTCAATCAGAAGGAAGGGCTCAGTCTTTACGGACTTTTCAATTGTTGTGTCACTAAAATGGGGGCCAATTATCTGAGAAAAATCTTCTTAACCCCCACTCAAGAGGTAGAGATACTTATAGACCGATTAAATGCCATTGAGTTCTTCGTTAACCCAAACAATAACTATTTAAAGCAAACACTTAAACAACACTTAAAACTCATCAAAGGTGTCGGCGCTCTCTTCACACGACTCATGACAACGAGATTTACTTTAATTGATTTGAAGACTCTTTTCAATAATTTAGTGAATGCTATGAGAATTCGTCACTTAATCTCCAAATTGAACTCAAATTTGCAAATATTTGAACAAATTTTGTGCACTTTTGACGAAGAGTTGGAGGATTTGGCACAAGTTATCCATACAGTGGTAGACATCAACTCTTCCACCAAAAGTCAAATGTTTGAAATCAACTTCGGTGTCGATCCAGAGTTGGATTCAGCGAAGTATGTGTTCAATAGTTTACCAAAACTACTTCAGGAGACGACACGACAAGAGAACTACAGTTTGGGTGACTTTATCGGTGGTTGTGATTGTGTTTATGTCCCACAATTGGGTTTCCTTACCTGTTCTCGCACTAGTGGTCACGAAAGCGATGTTATTCCAGAGGATGTGTCGGTTGTCATCAACGTTGGGGAACGGGTGTACTATAAGACACCGCGCACTCGAGAATTGGACGAAAAGTTTGGAGACATTCATCCGGAGATCACTGACCGACAGATTGAGATAATAAGTCGATTACAGGAGTTCTTAATCAACAAAAAGTCTGTTTTCGTTTCAATAGACAAATGCTGTGCAAAACTCGACGCTTTGATAGCAATGGCCGAAACGGCTGTCAATTATCGCTACAATAAACCAAACATAACCAGTGATGGAGTGATTGAGATAATAGATGGAAGACATCCTCTCATAGAACTCGTCTCAAACACATTTGTTCCCAATAACTACCTGAGCGGTGGTAATGACAAAAAAGTAAAGATCATTTCGGGTCCCAATGCGTGCGGAAAAAGCGTTTATTTAAAGCAAAACTGTCTTATAGTCTACTTGACACACATTGGCAGTTATGTGCCGGCGCTCAGAGCAAACATATCACTGGTTGACCGAATCTTCACTCGAGTTCATACCCCGGAATCCATTTCCCTCTGTTTGTCAACATTTATGTTAGATTTGAACCAAATCTCAAACGCGACTAAAAACGCGACCAAACGTTCGCTTGTAATCATCGATGAGTTTGGGAAAGGCACTCAACCTATCGATGGATTAGCATTAATGGCCGCTGCGATAAACCACTGGTTGACCGCCGATACCCCACACCTTATTGTTTCCTCACATTTCAAGTCTTTGCCAACAATTTTGAAAGAAAAACATTCATTCAATTGTCAAACCTTTCAGTTCTGTAGAGAAGACAAACAAATGAATTATTTGTTTAAACTAATTGACGGACATTTCGACCAAAGTATTGCTTCTTATATTGCATTTATAGCTCAAATACCCCTTAAAGTGATTGAAAGGGGGAATGAAATTGTCAATTATATGGCCTCAAAGAAAGCTGTCAATAGATTAGTGGCTCAAAAATTGGACAACAAATTTGAATTATACGCAGAAATTGCCACAAAATTTATGGATTTAAACATTGAATCGATTGAAGAGATTAAACGATTCTTTGAAAACTACTTTTCAGTCAAATTTGAAACACAAGTCTCACAACTGAACACAAATTCCTCTTTAATTTCAAATTCAAATTAATTTTTCTTATTTTTCATTGTTTTTCAAATCAATTCATAACTCAAATGAAATGTTTTAAAAAGTTTTAAATTGAAAGATAATCTGAGTTTTCATTAACAATAATATTAAACTTCAATTTAAGGGGTATTTCAATGAAATCAACTTTTTTTGTGAAATATAAGAGTTATGTCTAATAAAGTGATCACAAATTCATTGTATTCGTAGACCTTTTAAATCAATATTTAATGATAAGAATATTCTTTATTTATGTTAATTCACTGCATATCCGATGACAGGGGTCTAACATAAGGGGCAAAACATAAATGTTATAAATTAGTGATTCGTAACATAAAAACTATTATATTTGTAAAAAACACGAAAAGTATGACAAAAGTGAAGGAAAATCAATAAAATATTTTTGTCTTCACTTCAGTTTTGGCTCTCAATGTGTGTAATAATGAAAACATAAATGAATGGAGAAATCGCTTACAAAAGACCAATCGATCGATTAAACGATGTTTGCTGTTATCAACGCTATTCTATTTCAGGGGGTTTTAATACTATTAAATATAATTAAGGGGTTTATTGTGTTTAGGTTTAAATTAATTGCAAACAAATATATTATTGATTTTTAATTATAATTTTGTTTTAATAAATAATTTTCTCAAAATATTTTATGATTTAATATCGGAATTAAAATGATCAGTGAACAATTAAAACCTCTAATTTTGTAGTAAATCATTGAAAAACTCATTTAATTTTATTATATTATTCATCAATTTGTTTAAATATTTTGAATGAAGGCATGCCTAACCTCCCGATGCCATTTGCACAGTTAGACCATGTATGATGACGTTGCTCAGGATAGCAGGGCATAACACATCTTCAGTGCAGTTGTGCTCTAAAGCTATGGCTGAATATCTCGCACTTGCATCCAAGTGACAGACCATTGGATTCATTGCTTTAATTCAGATTCAAATCTTATAAACATTTATGTGAAGACAATACTTGTTATGAGATTTGTTTCAAACACTTAATTCAATTAATACACAAAACGTTTTGCAATCTTTGAAACAATTGAATAAAAACTCAATTCATTTGCAATTTGTTTAATGAAATAAAATTTTGCGACAATTTATACCACTTTTAAGGTAAGAATAAATGTATTTCTCTTTTGATATATTGATAATTAATAAAACTATTAATAGATTTGTAATAAATTAAATGATTTTATAATAAATGGTTTCAAATGAAGAATATTCTTAAGAAAAAGCCTTAAAAACTACTTTCCCTTAAAACACAGATCACTAAAACATTAATTAAACTTAAAATCAATTGAAATTTTATTTAATATTTTTAAAAATTATATTTTCTTACATTTTATTACATTTTATTTCATTTATTGCGAAAACAATTTTAAATAAATTTTATATATTTATTAAAACAGAAAAATAAAACAATTATTTCTTAAACAATAATTTAATATTCATTGAAAGAAAATATAAATAAATAAATGCTTTAAAGTTTGAAACGTTTGAATAGATTTCATGTTTTAAATCAATTTAAATTCAGACACAGAAAGAAATTCAATAAAATTTATTAATATTATATTATACACAAAGTATTGCTTAAAAATGAGACAATAATTAAATATTCAGTAGTAATTGGATTCAGAGTTGAAATTACTTTTGAATATTACTTTTGAGAATTCATTTAATTCCCTAAATATTAGACTATTTTTGTGTTTCAGATAAAAGTGTATTCAAAACTCAATTAAAGTCGATAACTGACGCGACCTTACTCTTACCTCTCCTGACATGACCTAATCGCTATTGATTACGTAAAATGATTAGTGAGGGTTGATTAAAGTACAATTATCAGGATCAATTCTGTTGCAAATTTTTAATTGAATAATTATTTAAGCCAATGAATGGATGCTTAGTTCGCCTTTACTTGTCATTTGAACCCCTATAAGTCTACTGTCCATTAATTCAATGCAAAACCCAAACCCTTTAATAAATCTCTTGAATTCAATGAAAATAAATTTCAATTTTAAAGTCATTAAATGTCAAAAACATTGTTGTCTTTAAGAAACTAAGATTGAAATTGATTTCAAAAGTCATAGAGTTTTGTATAAATTATTTACATTTTATTTTATAAAAATATTGTTTTAAAACAATGATTTTTTGTTGAATATAATTTGACCCAACTCAATCATGTATTTCATTTCACCATTTTTTTAATTTCCAATTCTTCACTATTTTTATTGTTTTATTTGTATGTAAATAACATTTTTTAATAAAATATTGAATTTCACTTCAAATTTGAATTCAAATCTAATTTTTATATAAAATTGAAGTCTAAGTGAAGTTTAGTCACGAAAACACATCTTATTTTCAATTGAACATCAAATTTAATTATGGGTTTGATTTCAAATGGGGTTTAGGTTTGAGGAGAAAATCACAAATGGATTGAAAAATATTTTATAAATTTAAGTAGAAATCTATGTTTTGGTTAAAAACAAACTAATTATTGAAAAATGATTTTTTGCTAAAAATATGTTTGCATTGATTGGATTTGAATTTAAGTATTAATCAAAACATTGCTAAGAATTTGAAGAAATAATTGTATTTTGAATATAAATTTAGTAAAAATTCTTATTAAATGAAAAATGATTTTAAACATCAAATATTATAAAAATCTTATTTTATTGTAAAAAACAATTTATTTTAAATGAAATCAAAAGATCATTGATTAGTGAAATGTTTATCTGATGTTATAGTGACAGAAAATATCTGAACTAATAATTCAATTCATACTTTGAATTCAAAATTAATTCAATAAATATTATGACATTTATTATTATTTAGAACTTATGTTATATTCATTGCAATTATTACAGAGTCTTGTAAAGCGATGTAAATGTAAAGATTGAAATGATTCTGTTTAAAATATAAAATATATTCACATCATTACACTATCCTTTGAATGCATTAATATTCAATACAAAGACAGAATACACGGTGAAAGGTTATTTATAAATGAAATGAAAATAACATATAATTTAGTAAACACTTCAATAAATCAAACAAAAAATGTTTAAATATTTTCAGTAAAACATAACAAAAGAATTTTATCTCAAAGGATATAATATTATTATTATCTAAAAGCATCTGAAATACAATTTCATTCAAATCTATAGGTTTTAAAAACATTTTGAATATATTTCACGTTTGAAATAGTTTTACAGTACATTTGAAAATGTTTTTGTGTTTAAATTATTGACAAATAAAGTGATTTTAAAAACAAATAATTTTCTTTCAGATCATCGAAACGTGTAATAAAAATGTCATCAAAATTGAGTTTATTTTGGTTTATATTTTGGTCCTTTGGTTCACTAATAGCTTGTCTTTCATTGAATGAAATCCATTCCTCATCGCAAACATTCAAAAGCATTCCTAAGATTAACACTAATAGAGATGAAAATCTCAAAACAGCTATCGATTCAATTCACAGGAGAAGACAGGAATACCCGATCGCACAGACATTTGATTCAATTCCTTTCGAGGCACTTGAATATTATGAAAGATTAGTGCCTTTTGCCAAAAAACAGGATGAAGTGGTCGAAGACGTTCCCCTCGGGGTGAGTCATAAGACCTTGTCGTCTCTTTGTAATAAAACCAAACATTAGACTAATTAAGAGATAATTTAGTTATTTATTTATAAAATATCGAAAAAGTAATGAAATTATTGTTTATTTTGTTTTTAATTCAATTCACTCTTCATTTCAAAGACTTTATTTATATTTTTAAAGTAGTTTTCAATAATTTATAACTCATTTGAAAATAAAATCTATAAAAATATTTTCGTAAACCTTTGAATAAAGAGTAAAAATCTTATTAAATATTAACAACAAGGTTACTTATTAATAATATTGATAAAGTTTGAAATAAACCAAAGAATATATTGAATTGTATTTAATATTCAGACTTTGATTCAGACATAACATTATGATTAAAATAATCTTCACTTTTGTTATGTTAAATAAATTATTAATATATTTGTGTCTATTATGTTGTTTATCATTCAAATATGATTATAGCAAGTACATTCTGAGAAATGAAATTATGCATTACAGATGTATTCATTAAACTCTAGAGTGGGTTGGAGTAAATCTACCTGTGCTAATTTCATGAGCTTAGTTTGTTTTAATTAAATCTAATAAATAATCCAAATTTCAAAACTCAAGCACTTATTATAAAATTGTAATTAACTTTTAGTTTTATTTAAATATTTGTCATTTGACTTACAGTACACGCAAATGGAGGGGGAATTCAGTAGTGAACCCCTTAATAATGATTTATACTCTTCTGCTTTGGCTATGAAATTGTCGCAACTGTTAGAGCAGGACAATGAGGGACAGTATGATATCGGGCACAGAATATTCAACAGAATTAACAACAAACAAAAGCGAAGCACTTCTAAGCAAAACAATTATTACATTAAACCAAATGCTTTGAAACTGAAAAACAGGGGAATTATTAATAAAAATAAAAATAAGACTTATAAACGAAAATCCATTTCAAGTAAAGCAAAAATTAAGCGTAAGTCCGGCCGAAGGGTTCTCAACGATCACTTCAATGTTGAAGAAAACATTGAAAATGCAGTGAATGTTAGAAATGGATTAAAAAACTTAAAGTCTTCTAAGATTTCAAAATTAGATGAAAAAATTGAAAACAAATTGAATGAACAGAAAAACAGAAAGAAATTAATTAACAAAAGAAAAGTTGACTCAACGATGACAAGAGATTATGAATTAAAGGCTAATGAAAGTAAAACTACTGATAAAACAATTGTCTCAGAACTTAATGACATTTTATCAGATGATAACAAAAAGGGAAAATCGGAAACAAATAGTAATGAAATGAAATCAGAAAATAATACAATAAATAAAAGCAGTTTTGAAGGAAAGTTGAAAAAACAAAACATAATTACAATTAAAAAAATAAACAAAAGAAGTGATTATTCTTTCAATTCATTGATTCAACAAAAAAGTAATATTAATGACTATAAAGACGACGGGAATGACATTATATATCCCACTGAAGACAATGTTGACAATCACTCAGATAGTGAAAAGTCGACTAATACTCAAGACTTGGATGAATGGCTTAGAAGAGAGTATTACCAAAATATTGCCAAAGCTTTGGCAACAATGAGACGAAAAAGAAGTGATATTTCAAACATTTTAAGTGAGGATAACAATGATGGCAATGGAGATGACAATAGCGATGGTAATAGTGATGATAATAACGATAGTATTAATAATCTTGAAGACAATTCTTTGGATAACTTGATAGCCATCGATGAAAGCAATGAGAATACAGACAACACTAACAGTAATACTCTTGAAACCAATGGAAAGCTAAACGAAGATAACGACGATTATGTGTTGGCCATCGAGGGTGACAACAATGATAATAACAAAGACTCTGATGAACTTCAAAGTAAAGACAGCGATGAATGGGTTGAATGGGAAAACATTGAACTAAAAAGCAAACCAAAGAAAACCAAACGAAGTGTTTCCGCATATTTCGGCGAAATAGGAGATAATGAAGAGACCAATGATATAGACATCGATTCAAACCGTTTCTCTAAAATCAATAATAAATTGGAGTCAATAGAGGACTCACTTCTAATTGAAGCCATTAATCTGATTCACCAAATGTCTGAAAGTGGACAGCAATCAGATGCCGACGCCTATATGATTAAGAACCGAATCGACGCCGCGTATGATATTGAAGACATCAGAACAGGTTTAGACAACTTCAAGGATACCGTCGATAAAATAAATCACGAAAGCGATGACCAAATCGATGATAAAATTGATATTAAAATACTACCTGTGCTCTCATCCAATCAATTCGATGTTCAAAAGAGGGATGAATTGGGTATTGAATATATTGTTTGATATTATTTTTGGTTTGTTTTCTATTAAAGTTTTATTTGTTTTCAAAGTTTATGTGAAGTAAAAGGAAATTAATTAAAACAATGTTTGAGTAGTTTTTCAATAAAACTTTAATCAAATTATTTGTGTATACATTGTATGCCTTTCCAGACAACCCATTATCTGAGTCGGAATCAGAGGAAAAGTGCTTTGCATTGGAATCACTAACAAATGATTGCTCTTCAGTGGCAGCTCTGGTGCCGACTTCTCGACTGCAGTACTTAATGACTGAGGCCTGTAATTGGCATCAAATTTGTTATACCTGTGTATGAATTCATTTACTGTTGCCTTAAAAATCAATTTTCAAAAGGATTGCAATTTTAGGGAGAAATCTATGGTTTGCTGTCGAGTGAATGCGACGCAGGATTTCTAGAGGCCAGTCGTCTGGCCTGTGATGGCAGTCCTTCGTGTGAGACATTTGCCCGATTAGTGTTATCACCGTTACGTCAAAGTCGTGTCTTTTATAAGAGTTCTGTTCCTCAGACTTGCTTTCAATACCAATGTATAAGAGATTTCTTAATCGACACCAAAAACATTAAGCATTGAATAATTGTCTCTCTTTTTCATTAATCCTTTAATTTATTATTTAACAACAGAATCGGTGTTTTGTTTGTTAAATAAGTTATACATTAATCATATAATGAGTTATCAATAGTTTGTAAACAATTTATAATTCAATACTTTCAGTGAATTGTGATTTAAATGAAATAAAAGCCGACTTATTATTGATTTATATATAAATTCATAAAAACTTTTTTTAGAATTTATTTAAAAGTGTTTTTCATAAATGATTTATTTGTTTCTGAGCCTATCTTATCATATATTATATTCAATTAGTTTATAAACCCCTTAAAAGTCTGTAATTTTGAGAATTTATTGAGAATAATGTCTAAAAACTAATATATTTTGATAAATTCAGTCATTTTTCTCAATTCAGTGTCTATTTCAGGGGTAAGACATGAATATATACAGAATTACTTCAACTCAATATTCTTTGGAAAGTCTTTAGTATAAATTATAATTAACCCTATATTGCAGTCATATACCCGGCCTTAGACTCAGTTTCCTACATCTGATACACGGTTTGCACAGAATATACAGTAAATAATAATAATTGACAAAAAATGAACAAAATTTTAAATCTGTTAAAGAATTAGTGAAATGAATGTCTGTTTCACTATATTTTCAAAACATTTTATTTGTTTTCAAAAACACAAAAGAATTCATATTTTTGTTTAGTTTTCATATAATCTTATAATTTATTTCATTTGATTTCTTATCACATAAATTATCAAGTTGAGTTTTTAAAATATAGACATTTTATCAAAATATAAAAATTATATAAAAATTGATTTATTACTGAATTATTCATTAAATTATGCATTAATTACAGAAATCTGTTTATAATTTCAAATAAAATGAAGAATTCGTTGAATATATTAACAAAAATATTATTGAAATTACATTTCATATAATTTTATGAAATATTTATTTATAAATCAATTTTATGGGAAAATAGGAATAAAAATGAAGTCATATATCAATTATATTACAAAAGTTTTACTGATTATAAAACAATGATAAAAATTGAATGAAATTATAATGCGTTCAAAATATTTGATAATTTTTGAGAATTTAATGTAAAATATGTTTAATAATAATAATTTGTTTTCAAACAACTTGTTATTTGTTATCAAAATTTATTATCATTTCATTTAATCTTAATTTTTGTGTGAATTTCATTCAAGATATGAGTTTTGAAAATAAAAATAAAAATCAACTGAAAGAAAACAAGGAATGAATTAAACATTTAATTTAAGCTTTTATTCAATTCTGTTATTCGATTGTATTGGTTGTAACTTATAACCTGGATCAATATATGGTGAATATAATCTGATAATAATTTAATTCAATTTTGTTTAGACCTAAAAATAATTGTATTGCAAATCAATGAATGAAATTATTTTCAAATAATCGTTGTTTGCAAACAAAATGAAGGGAATGGGAGGTAAGGGTAGAAGAGGTAGGGAATGGCAGAATAGGGTGGAAGGGGTAAGGAATGGAGGGAATTGTAAATACGTTTAGAAATCTATGAATTGATTACAAAAACCAAACAATAAATAAATTTTATGTTTATTTTCACTAAATTTTAATATTTTTTACAAATAAATGAAAATTTAATAAAAATGTAATAAATATTGAAATCATTTGAAGGAATCGTTGTTTTCATGGAAAGGGAACTCGAGTTCAATCACATCATTGGTTCGGACTATCGCTGTCTTCTCCAGACCTATGGGTGTCTTAAATGATGACAAAAACAATTGCGTGAATGTGTGGTCACAGCCGTCGAAAGTGGCCGACAATACGAGCGGACATTCATATAGTTTTAGATTAACTTTCCGTTTGTGTAAAGAAGACAATAGTCTTAAGAAATCTCTTCTGAGTTCTGAACGAATGGCTTGTTGTGGTTGTAATGACTTCGAGGTGTTTGGGCTCTGAAGAGGAGATGTCGACAAACAGGAACTGGTGGTCAGCGCCGGCCCACCACTCGATGCCATCGGTTTAGCACTCGTTTGGACACTAATCTCATCATTAATGCCATTGAAATGATCGACCGATTGATCCAATTCTTCGTCACTTAATTCACACAAATTATCCATTGATTTGACAATTATTTTGACGTAATTTATGAAAAGATAATTCAATTTCAAAGGGGATTAACATTTAATTTAATTCAAGAAACCCTTAATTTTATTTAAATTATAAACCTTTAAGATTTTATATTAGTATTGAAACTAACCATGGTTATATGAAAACTGACCAATGGTTATACGATATTATTATGGTTATAAGGAAAGGTAGACTAAGACTAAAACCCATCAAAAGGGGGTCTTTTTGGACGAAATATATGAATGACTTTATTGTTAATTAATTTTTGGCGCAAATCATCACAAAAACGCAAAAACAGTGAAAATGAGTCCAAATTTGGATTCAAATCACAAATTGTCTCAAAATATGGATTCAATTAATGAAGTGTTGAATGATTTGAGACATTCAGTCATTGAGGACAAGAGATGTGTAAGTATTTTGACATTTCTTCAATTGATTTGTATTTGAAATCAGTTTTTAATAAATGAAAATAATTTCAGATTTCTTACACTTATTTGAGTTCAAAACACAAAATACATGTCTCGGAAGCCATTGAGTGAGTCTTCAGATGTCTTCAGTCTTCAGACATTGCTTTCAATATTTATTTCATTGATTTTTACAGACTTTTAGACCAATTCATTGCCGAAGAGCGACAAAAGGGCAATGATTTATGTCTTAATTATCTGTTGTCGGGAAACAACGATAACACCGATAATGACAATGAAATTAAGGTTTTGTTAATTGAATTCAATTTTAATTATGTTTTCAATCAATGATTGCTTTAAAAGATGGAAAGGTTTCTCATTGTGAATGAGTCGGACATCGATTCCGCCGTCGATTGGTTTAAGAATGGATTCAATCGACAGATATATAGTGTTTGTGTCTCTGAAGACCACAATTCAGTTGATCTTAATTTCAATGAATGCGAAATCGATGTCAAAACTAAAAGTGATTTAAAAGATTTGCAAAAGTATTTGATTTGAAGTTATTTTATGCATAAATTGAACCCTTTTTTCATACCTTAGTCTCACTTATGTTCAAAACCTAAACATTGATCTCCGAAACACTCGACGAAGACTTGCAATCAAACCATCGATTGAGATAAAGATTGAGATCAAAGAAGAGACAAAGAGTTCATTGAATGTGAAGAACCAAAACATAACTAAATCTAAGGTTAAGTCCAATAAAAAGGGGAAAAACTCTAAGAATATCTCAAATATGTTCTCAAAGAACAAATCGGTTAAACAAGAGGTTGTCGTCAAAGAAGTGGATGAAGTCATTGAAATCAACGATCCTTTCGATAGTGATTGTGAAGAAATCATAGAAGAGGTTAAACCACTAAACAATGACTCAATTGATTCCAACCATACCTCAGATGAAGAAGTGATTTCAATGGAGACTAAAGTTGAGAACAAAAAGAAAAGAAATTCAAAGAACGCTTTGGAAAGCACTGAAGAAGAAGACGAAGAGATAATCGTTAAGAAGAAGAAGAGACCAAAAAAGTATAAAAGAGTTCGTATTATATCTGAAAGCGATTCCGAAGATAGTGGTCAACAGGAATCACCGATTGATAAGTTTGTTGGCACTAAAAGTGACTCAAAGGTTGTTAAGAGAGTCGAACAAAGACAGGAATCACATGTCGATGAGGACGGGTATGTTGTGACCAAAACTGTCAAAATAGAGGTCGAAGTGAATGAAGAAACCGAAGAGACTGTGAAAGAAAACACTGAAACCAAAGATAAGACAAAAATAAATGAAAAACAAAACAAAGGTTTTGAGAAAAAAGTTGAAAATAAAAAACCCAAACAAACGGTTGACAAGAAAAGTATGACTCAGTCCTCGATCACCAGTTTTTTCAAACCCAAACCCATTTCGACTTAATCTCAATATTTGATTGATTTTGTCGTAAATTATATCCAATTATAATGAAATGGTTTTATATTTTATTCAATAAATGAAATAAATTAATAATTTTTCAAAATATTCTTTCATTTGATAAAAATCTTAAATAATTTTATGACTTATTTGTGATATTTATGTATAAAATGGTAAAACGATTACAAAATTGTTTTGTTTTCTTGAGTTTTGATATAAATTTCAAGAAAGAAAATATAAAATATGTTTTGAAGACTAGCTTTCGGTTAATCTAATCATTAGTTTCTCTAACATTACCTCTGATTCTAATCTCTATTTAAATCTACAGTATTTCTAAATCTTTTAATGTTTTCATTGAATTGTTTTTTCAATTCAAATGAATTCATAACTATTTTTATCGCACAAACTGTTTGTCAAAACTTCTTTAACTCTTAGCGATCGCTCGAGTCTTTCGACTCTAGTCTTGCATTTATTACTACACATTTGAGGCAATCTTTTCATCCGTTTTGCGAATTTGTCCACAAATTCTGAATTAAAAGGAATTAATGTTTTTTTTGTCAATAATTGACATATAATTGAATACAGACTTGATTTGGTTGCGCCTAAAAGTGTGAATTTGAATGATTGCGACAAAACCTTGTATTCATTATAATTGAGATATTGTTGAGAAAAGTCCGTAATTTTGTCTAAATTTGATTACATTTGACGTAAATATAAGATTTAAGACAAAGGGTTTAATTCATACCCTCTTTGACAGTAAATGAGTACAAAGTTGTGGTTCTATTCGTGTCTTTGGTTTGGAAGCCGTAGTGATAGTAAGCACTGGAACCGCTCTCAGCGTCACTTCTATAGACAATTGTATCCATTCTTAAGGGCACACAAATTGTGTTAGACTTTGGTTCAGACTTTTTATTCAACTCTTTTTGTTTAAAATTGTTTTCAGATTTGTTTGACTTTTCATTTGAATCAATGAATGAGTGATTTGTTTGCCATTCGTTAACAGAAGAGATCTTTTGGTTATCTTTTCTCAAATAAAATAAATCAAAATTAATTACAGAAAAAAATCAATGAAAACATTAAAGCAAACCATTTGTTTGGTCCGCACAAGTAAAACAGCACTGGCCTTGAATTCGGATTGGTTTGAGACATGAACTTTTGTGAAAGCGCTTACAGCCGACTCGAGAGCACTCAACACTTCCAGTATTGCAAACACATATAACACAATCCATTTGACCGAAAGGCCCAATAATTGGGTGCCATTTGGCGCCGTTAGCATATACTTTACCGCCTGACTTGCAGTCATTAGAAGTCATTTGTTGGTCAGTTCCTGAAGAGTCATCATTAGGGCTATAAATGGTCACTAAATGTCCCTCTTTTTTGTCATAAATATCTGAATCACTGATCGCTTTCTCTATAAAGAAATTAATATTTATTTGCAAATGAGTTAATCGATTGAAACAACAGATCATTAAATGTTTGTCATTCACTGCAAACCTCGACAATTGGGTCTTAATGGACAACAATCTTCATTAAAGCTATCGCTGTCGCCAACACTCACACAACTGTCGGCATAACATGTTTTGAGTCGACAGAGCACAAGACCGGCCTATAATTCAATAATCAACTCATTATAGAGTCTGGTTTGACAGGAGTTACCAGACATTGGTATTGGTGTCAGACCTGACAAATACATTGAACGCATTGATTCGCTCGGGTTTTATGAATGCCTGAAGTGTTGGACGCAAAGACCTGGTTATCGTAATAGACTCTTCCGTTGTGTAGACATGAGATCTTAAGCGAAATTGGTTTTGATGTGCTAACAGTCGTTCCCATCCG
Organism: Pantelozetes paolii; assembly: GCA_034687845.1. NCBI lineage: Eukaryota > Metazoa > Arthropoda > Arachnida > Sarcoptiformes > Oribellidae > Pantelozetes > Pantelozetes paolii. The sequence goes on from JAQGAT010000137.1 coordinate 29,791, forward strand.
ACTCCTCACCAAAATCTCAACTCTTTTTGTTTCATCAGTTTCTGTAATGCATTTCATTTCAGACAATGTTTTGTTTAAAACTAAACATTTATTTTGTCTTTAATTTTCATTTATATTAAACTTCATTCAAATAATTGATTCAATTTTTGCTTAAAACTATGAATTGATGTAAAAATAATAAAATTGTGTTTATTTGACAAAAAATACATAAAAAATAAATAAAAACTTTTGTAAAAGCAATGCATAGACTAATTAGCACCCCCTTAATGACCCTTTCCAACACAACACTGTCACACTTGAGTAAACTCTTGTCTAAAAATAACTAAAGTTTCGCAAATCTTTGCTTTAATTATTTAAGACTACATACCTGTGCACTGTTGACAACAACCCTTTTCCAAATTATCCAAATCAGTTGCTTCTTCACACAATTTGATGAGTCCATCGCATGGCTTACTGGTGCAGTTAGACTTTCCTCCCTGTGCTCGTTAGTAGAGATTTTTAGCGTAAAGTAAATTCAAAGCATTTATCGATAAAATATAATTTGAGTAAACAGTCAAACCTGAAGGCAATTACAGGCCACACAGTAAGACATGTCATGTGTTTCCAGTTTCCTGAACCAACTTTCCCCAATTGGGTATCGATTGCCAGAGAAAGGACATGATTTTGTGATAGATGTCTGAGTGCTCTCTTCATTAGTGTTAAGACTTTCTATAAATTTATATTAAATTCAATGAAAACTCAATTCATTTATAACAAAGCAATCAATAAATGTAATCATATTTAAAACTAAATGCAATGAAATAAATGATAAAATTATAAACTCTTTGAAAATGTTTTATATCTATGATTAAAGTTCACTAAAATGTTGGTCAAGACATGTCTGGACAGTACAATAACCCAAGACTTAACACTATTTATACCTAAAATAGTTATCATTGTTTAAATTGTTTTCAATCACTGCTTATTACGATTCACTGCAAAACTTCCAGCATATACTATACAAAACCTCCCTTTCCTTCTCAAATAGATTATCGTTGAGTTTACTCTAAGAACATCTTTCAGAGCACATAAAATATTGACATTTAATTAAGTGATGAAAACATTACAACAATTTGTTATAATTAAATCCAGACTCAAATGAACTCATAGTAAAAGCAAAGCAATAAATAAATAGACATTTTATTTATATTTCTCTCAAATTGTCTCAAAGTTCTCACAAAAAAAGTTTTTTTTATAATTTATAAAAAAATAAATTTTATATTTAAAAACAATTCAATGATTTCTTACCACAAAAATAGTGATGAAAATTGAAACATAAATTAATAATAAGAAATACAAAACGAAAAGATATTTTGCAAAAAATCATTATTTGATGAATCGATCAAATGATTGCCAAATGATTGCCAAATGATTACCAAATATTTACGCAAAGAGTTAAATGTGAATGAAGTGAATGAACTGATGATTAGACCAAATACTGAAACAATTGAAATATAATTATATTTTCAAAGTATTAGTAATTTTCTTAAAGTTTGTATAAAAACATTTTAAACTTCTTTTTCAAAGGTTGAGATTGAAATAAATTAAAACATCTGTGACAGTGTGTGGGAGAGACAGCCAAAGCTCCGATACCTCAACACCTCATCAAACGCTTCGGCGCTGATTTGGGATTTCATTATTACTTTAAATAATTTTTTGTAAAACTTTCATATATTTATATAAATTTAATTCATTTAATGTTTTTTCGGTAAAAATATTAATTTTTATTTTAAAAATCATTAAATTTTACACAAAATTGAATAAAATTTTAAATTAATTTCGTATTGAAAGTTGAAATACATTTGAAATAAGTTGTGTTGAGAGCCGAGACAGTTGTGGTTTGTTTGAGACATAAACAAACATAAAAATAAGGATTGAATTGAATGTTTGCCAAAACCTCTAAAACCTTTTGTCAATTGAAGCAAAAGTAAATTTTAATTATATTTTGATTCAATTTTCACAACTTGTGTTATTATACCAGTGCTCTCAGACTTATAACAAATGTAAAATCAATTAGAAATTTCTAAACAACTTCTTCATCCCTGCCCTCACATCCCTGCCCTCACTCACAGAAAGTGTAATAATTTAGAAAAATTATTGCTTTTATAACTGTTGAACGGTTTCCTAGTTTTTCAATTCAATGGATTAACAAAACACAATAGAACTGATATTTTGAGTCCAACGGCACCGACAGTCCGGTAGAGGTGACCTACAACTGCCCTATTGTTCGGGTTGTGACTCATTTATCAGTATTTCACTTCTGTTTAACTATATTTAGTAGTCGTTTGAAAATATTTTGAAAAATAATGAAAAGTTTTATAAAATTTAAATCAATTATTAAAAACTTTAATGAAATTCTATTTTCGTATCAAAAATACAAACATTTATATTCATTGAGTGAAAACCAATTTGAAGACAAATTTTGGTGTTTTTTCCCCAAAATATTAGTTTAAATTTCATTTGTTTAAAATTAAAACACATTTATCTTTAAGATAATGATTTAATTACTAATAAATTAATCCAGATTCAATTTATTTTATTTTAAATTCTAATTCGAAAAAGAATAGAGTTCTTCCTTTTCTTCAACCAAATAGTACCAAGATATCTTAAACTACAGAGTATACCAATATATTTTTACATTTGAGCACTGTATTGATAATTATATTGATATTTCTGAAAATAATAAATAGAAAATTAAATATACAAAAATAATTGACTTTTATTTTGACATAAATTATATTATACTTTATTAAACTTTTTGTAAAATTGATATTTTGTCTGAACTATAGGTTTGACTGAATTGTCGACAAAAACCTATTGTTATATAAAATCAGACAATTATCTCATCCGTTCTCAGACTTATTAATTAATCATTTAAAAGTACGTAGGTGTGCAACATAGTTCATTTTCCAATTATACTTTGCAGTTTATCTACCTTGATCAGTCATTTTATAATTGGTAACTACAATGCTAACTTAATTTCCAAATGAGTTCACATAAATATATAACAAAAGTTTGTCATAAATTTTATGATTTACTCAATCCTTAAAATGAGAATTGAATTGAATGACCGAAAAATGATTTTTTATATAAAAGGAGACAATATTTTAGTTGTTATTAAAATATCATTAAATTTTTATTTATATAAAAAGTTGTAAAATAAATTTTCACATTTACCTGAGCTTTTGGAATCACATCCGAGAGTTGATTGTTTGTAAAACTTTTTATAAAATTTAAAACATTTTTAATGAATAAAAACTAAAATAAATTTAATTATGTTTTGGTTTTAATTAATTATCAAAAATACTTTTCTTATAATTACTTAATAAGTGAACAATAATTTCATTGAATGTTTGAAAGAGTTTGCGAGTCTTTGAGAACATTAAGTGAAAGCAAATAATGAATGAATGAATTGAGGACTGGATGCCAGTGACTGCTGAAACAGTTTTCACTACTGTATTGTTAGGATTTGTCAAATGAAACAAATGTCGGGACACGTGAGTAGTAATGGGTTTTTCGGTGTTTTGTATTCATTCATTCAATTGATTCGAGTATTGCTATAGTTTTCCGTTCAGTGCTTAGAGTTTGAGTACTGTTTGAGCACTGTTTGCAGAGCTGGCACTCAATTCTCTCTACACTTCACTGATCTTTGGATGTATTTGTGGTTCACTTTCAATGTTTTATTAGAGAGAAGGCATTGAATGATCAAAAACTTAGAAAAACTTTGTAAAAACGGCTTATATTTTGACCCAATATCACAACTCATTTAGTGATATGAAGTAATGGCACTCTTTATAATCCATTCCCTTCTTGAACATCACTAAAACCCATCATTTCTTTTAGAGATTCACTTCATTTCAGATAAAAAGCTATTTATTATTGAAATGATTTGAAAAAACACTTCAAATGACATCAATTTAATGCTTTTTATTCCCCTTAAAATTGATTTCAAAAGAAAACTATAAAAATAATGGATCAGTAAATCGCCGACAGAGAGGGTTCGGTAGCAAAAATGCATTTCGGGAAAGGATGGTCTGGTCTTCACTTTGAAGACTTTGAAAATATATAAAAGATTGAAACGTTTTCTCAGAAATAAATTGAAAGAAAATATATATTCAATAAATTCTACTCAACATTAAGGGTGTTATCATTGCCTCCAAAAAGGGGTTGGAATGAAATATCAATATATTATTCAAATTATTCTCTTTTCTCATGTCTTTTAAGTTTAAAGATTTGTATAAAACATAATATTTTGAAAAATTCCGTTTTCTGTGATTAAATCAGTTGTAGATTCCGGTGAATATTATATGATTTCAAATCAAACAATATTTTAAAAATATTTTAAAAAGGATTTCAATGAATGAAAAAATGAATGCATTTTATGATTTCTTTCGCACAAAAAGCACACAAATTGTTACAATAAGTGAAAAACAGATTTTGAAATGATTTCATCTTTATTTCAAAAATTGATATAATTTTTATAAATAACTTATTTTTTAATAAATTTTATATATTTTCAGTAAAATGCATATCAAACCCGAGCTATGCTTTCAGTATTGTATGACATTTCAGTGGTTCAGTGGTTCACCCATTTCTCAACAATCCTTTAATTGTCTCAATCAATTAAACTGACGAAGAAATGTATCATGGTAGTATCATGGTAGTATCATGGTAGTATCATGGTAGTTATTGAATAATTGTTGAAATATTTAAAAGAAAATTGAATTTATATTTCTTCACTCATTCCTTGTTTTAAATATTTGTTTTCAATTATGAAAATATTTAAATCAATAAAACATTGAAATCTTATGCACTATTGAGAGTACAATACATAGGGAGTGAACCACAGATTGAGTTGTTATCAGATTTCAGACATATTTATAAATGACTTGTTTTTAATTAAATTTAATGAAAATAAACCCCTTTTTGAGTGAAACCTAAAACCAAACCCTTTGTTGAGAAAATGTAAATCCAATTGAAATCTAATTTTCAAACAATTAATTGATTTTTATTTCAATAAATAATAAAAACTTTTTACAAATGAATTGATTTTTGGTTTAAATTATGAAACAATTGAATCCTTTTTACGAAAAGCTCTGACAGTTTTGAGCAGATGTTGGGAACGGGATGTCATTAACGCCTCTTCCAGTATGTCGTGAATATGTGTCACATTTGACGGATTGCATACCAGAGTCACATACGACTTGTCCTTTCCGTCGACGGAACCGCTGTTTAGCTCAAACTTAAGGACAATCTCCGGCACCAACTGATCCCTTGAGGAACGGGAAGCCATTCGGCACTGGAATCGCCACTCGAGTGATGAGTATTGCAATGAAGACATCGATTGACCACTAATTTGGTTACAATTTATTGCTTTTATTATTGTTTTCAATGTTTTGTTTTGTTATCAATATTTCAATCAATTTTATCCACAAATGACGACAAATATTGTGTAAAGTTTTGCAAAAACATTAAAAGTATTGAAAATATTATAAAATATTTTGAATTTGTTTCACATTTTTGTCAAAACTTTTCAATGTTTTGATTATAATTAAGGTTTGAATTGAAGTTTGAATTTCATATAATATGGACTAAAATATCATTCTTTAGAAAACATTTCCTTTTTTTACGAATAAATAACATTTTTATAACTTTTTATAAGTGTTGGAGATATACTGAAAATAACATTTGTAAATCACCATAGTGCAATTATTTGTATTGTTTTTAAATGGATAATTTTAAATGACTATTTAGCAATAGTTTGATTGAGTTTGGCAAATAGGACCAAATAGGACCAATGTCATTTTTGTCATTAAAAAGATTCTGAATAAATAAGAATCGATTGAATACTTAATGAAAATTAAACTTTCATTGAAATACACTATAATTTGAATGAAATGTACGATTGATTCGCGTATTTCTTCAAACCCTCAAAGTTTGAGTCAAACCCTAATACAGTACACATGTTTGTGATAAGGGGTGATAAGGGGTGGTTAACAGTAGTTTGTTTGACATTGTTAACTATGAACAGGATAAGAGAATAAGGAAAATTAGATAAGCTATCAGTTATTAGTATTACAGTACATGTGTTGTGTTATGAAATACAAGCCCACAATGAGATCACATATACTTTTCATTCATTCAAATACTGAATAATATTTGGACTGAAGGGTAGGTTTGTGTGATATTTGCAAGCAATCATCCAAAAGGGGGTTAAAAACTATTTTTTATGTATTTTTGCAAAATATAAATAAAATCTGAATAAAACTTAATGTTTTAAAAACTGTTTGACATTTGACTCATTGTATTCAATGCACATCCAGTGTGTGGACTGAAGGGGACATACCTTTAGTACGACTCCTATAGTCTGAAGGCCAGTCTGTCTATGAGTGAGTGAATGCCTAAATGTGAGCCAATATTACACTGAAGTGACAAAAAATATCTCAAAATCTCGTGTTTTTGTAACAAATCTTATAAATTATAATCAATTTTAACTACAATTCAATCACTGATTAAAACATTTTGATTACAAATCCAAACATTATTTTCAATCAATTTTCAGTCAAAAAGTAAGTAATAAAACACAAAATAAATTGTTTTATTAAATATTAACCAAATTTTTATCAATTGTTTCAATGATTTCATAAAAATATAACAATTAATTAAATAAACATTAAATTCAATGAAAATTAAAATGTTTTCAAAGTTTTATGAATTAATTATAACTCATGTCATAAACCAGTGATTCCTCTGCGGTGTTGTGTAAAGAAGTACGAGTGGGGGAAGAAAGGGATGGACAGCGCTGTCGCCCGTTTCGTCAAGAATCAGATCCCCAGCTATGAAGTCGATGCCGACTCACCGCACGCCGAGGTATGTCTTCATTGCTTTTGTTGCCAATTGTTTCCTATTTATACCCCTTTTAACACTTATAGCTATGGATGGGTACTCACCCTTCGGGTCCGACAATGATCGTCAGTCCGGACCCAGACTTGGATGGAAAGACTTTATTGAATTTACTTCAGTTATACCCTGAATACGTTGGAACAGTCAATATAGTGACCAAATATGGCAATAACCTCCCGTTCCTCTTCAAAGTGCTGTCGGTAGGGAAGGCACTGTCAATTCAGGCTCATCCCAATAAAGAGTTGGCGGAAGAGTTGCATCGAAACGATCCGTTCCACTATCCGGACGCAAACCATAAGCCGGAAATGGCTATCGCTTTGACGGACTTCGAGGCGTTGTGTGGTTTTCGTCCGCATTGCGAAATCGAGGCATTTCTGGATAACGTCCCGGAGTTTCGGGCGGTTGTCGGCAATGAGGCGACCGCTAACTATAAGAACTCTATGGACAAGAAGTTGGGTCTCAAGCAGTTCTTCACTGCACTCATGTCTGCGCCCGAGAATGTGGTGACGCAGAACTTGGAAGCACTCGTCCAGCGATGGTCACGTGAAGAGACCATAGATCCCGATAAGGAAGCGCTCAGAAAACTGTTTCTTCGACTTTACTCTAGTTTTCCGGCGGATATTGGGTTTGAATTGAAACTCAAATTGAGTGAAGAATTGATTGACTTTTTGATTGAATTACAGGTGTTTTGCAATATTTTTCCTCAATTACGTGACCCTTAAGCCGTGTGAAGCCATTTACTTAGGACAGGACGAACCGCACGCCTATATATTGGGAGGTATTGTTTGAGTCATTTAATCCATTGCTTAAATAATAATCCATTGTTTCTTTGAAGACTGCATGGAATGCATGGCCTGTAGTGATAACGTGGTTCGGGCGGGACTGACCCCTAAGTTCAAGGACGTGAAGACATTGAGCAATATGTTGACCTATGTGTCCAAATCAGCAAAAGAGCAGATCTTTGAGCCCAAAGTTATCGATGAGTTCACTAAATCATATGTCGTTCCCGTCGAGGAGTTTGTGGTCGACGCCATACAAGTGGATGAGAAGGACGTGAGTCTGACCTTTGAGTACACGTTGACTAAGAAAGAGAGCGGTTCCATATTGATTGTAATCAATGGTGAGGCCAACTGTTTGGACACTAACCTAACACCCGGTTATGTCGGCTTTATTCCGGCCATGACTTCACTCAAAATAAATCAATTAAAGTCTCCGCTACTGCTATACAGAGCCTACTGTCGGTCCAATTGAAGGCCTATTAGTGTCTAATCGTTAGTAAAAACTCTTAATTTAATTAAAACTCATTTTTATGTCTAATCTTTCGATAAGTAAATGAATTTAGTTATGATTTGAATGTATTTTAAGTCTTAATATATTTTATGTGATAATCAATGAAATAAATGAATAAATGAAACACCAAGGTATACTTACTGGTACCAAGGTAGTTAATAATGTTTTAAATAAAGTATTAATTAATAGAAAAAACAAATGAAATAAAAATCACTTTTATTTAAACAATAAATGAATCACTTCTTCGATGGCCTGAAAACTCTTTGTTTATAACCTCCACTCGTGTGCTCTGATTTGTGTGCACTCGTATTTGAATCACTATTACCCTGGGTTTGATCCGTTTCTTTACCGCCCCGTTTGGCTCCGGGTCTATATATCTCACGCGTTGGTCGGTCTTTGTTTCGGATTCGTTTGGAATCAGATTTGTTTGAGTTATCGCTCGAAGTCTTTGAGAAACTCTCTGTTCTCTCGGTTTTGGTTTCAATGGATTTGTTGTCTTCTTTAACAACAGTTTCTTTGCGTCCATTAGAATCAGACGCTTTAGAGTCGGCACAGGTATCAGACTTTTGAGGTTCATCTGTGTTATCAACCTTTGATTCATGTGTTTTATGTTTGTCTGAATTACTGACCATTTTGACCACAAAAGTGGATTCATTTGTGTCTTTTGTTTCATTACTTTCTTTAGTTTTACTTCTACTGAGAAAACCGGATCTTTTGTCAGACCTTTTGAAATCATATTTCTTTGAGTTTTCACTACTTTTTGAATCATTTTTATCTCTTTTGTCGGAATCTCTTGATTTGATTTTAAACCTCTCGTCATCTCTTGACTTGATTTTATACCTCTCGTCATCTCTTTTGGAAGATCTGTCAGACTTTGTGCCCTTTTCTTCCGATTCCTTCAAATCTCTGTGTCTTTTATTGTCGTCTTTTTGTTTCAAAAGTTTAGATCTTTTTTGTTGTTCTTCTTCTCTAATCCTCTTTTGTTCCGATTGTTGTCTTCTTCTTCTCTCTTCACGTCTTTCTTCACGCAATCGTTTGTTTTCTTCCTTTTTCTGCTTCAAGAAGTCAACCAAAGGAGTGCTAATGTTTGGCACCCCGTGATTGGCCCTCAACTCCTTATCTCTGGCCTCAATCTCTTCGAGATATACCTCAGCTGAGGGTAAATTACTTTCGGCTTTAATTTTCTCCAACTCTTCCAAGAACTGGATGTAATCCGAGTCCTGTTCTATAGTTCCGCACTTATTGTCGCGCTTTTTGGCAGCAATTGGCTGACCGTTAACACCGATTCTACGGCGAGGTATGCGCTGAAAGGGTGCGAACTCAACGATTGCGGGAAATTCATTGCCTTTTGTGTCGACGAAGACATAGGAATCAAATTTGTCTTTAAATATAAACATGTCTTCGCTATGAATGAAGTTTATATACGATCGACAAAAACCAAAGACACCTAAACTCGGGTCGGATTTACAGAAGTAGTAGTCGTTGTGATCGGGAATCGGAGAAATCGCTTCCAAAAACTGTTCCGAAGTCATAGTCGGCGGCAAATGACGAATAACCACCTGTAGGGGCAAAGGACAGTGAGGACAGTGAGCACAGGTATGCAATCAGTGATTGATATGATTTGCAAATCTTACTCTCATTTGTTGAATGTCTCGCGTCTTGTCTTTCTTCTGACCATTTGGTGACCGACTAGTGGTTGAACTCTTCAGTCGACCGGAAGTGGTATTACTCTTAGAGTTCTCTTTGTCTTCTTTGACCATAACCTCCGAGTCTTCAGTCATTTTGTATCAAAATTTAATACAAATTGTGATTAGATTTAAGTCTATCTCAAGAAATCAATGTTGAGATCAGTGTTGAGACCAATGTTTGGATCAATTGATTGACAAAAGAGTTAATTATTTATTGAATTCAATAAACAATTGAATGAAAACTAAATTCACTTTAAATTCAATTCAATTGTGTTTACATTAAAAGCAATTCAAAGTCAATGTAATACAAAAACAATGTATTATTTGATTCAAAGATAACGTAATGTTTTAATGCATTAATTACTTCCCCTTAACTGTAATGACAATAGAATTGATAACAAAACCCCCTTTTAATTGTTTACTCTATTTGTTAATCATTTCAAACCATTTTATATCCATTTCTTCAAACAGTTTATCAAAAAATGAGATCCAATTAAACGTAACGTAATTTATGAACGACTGAAGCAATGAGTCATCGATTGAATGGATGGCAATGCGGGCCCCCATTGGCTGACGTGTGGCCCCAAACCATGTATAGGAGGAGTGATTGAGTGAATGAGTTGTACTCCAAGTGTTTACCACCGGTTGTGTTGAGTTGAGTCCAGTGTTGACACAAAACCATTGATTTGTTGTTTCAATGATTCAATGATTCAATGATTTATGGATTAATTGACTTTAAATTCAATTGATTTGAAGTGATATTAAGTAAAAGCCAATCAATAAGACATGTCTTCTTCGGGAGACTTCGGTAATCCTCTGCGGAAATTCAAATTAGTATTTCTTGGGGAACAAAGCGGTCAGTCATTCAATGTCTTGTCTAATGTCTTGTCTAACATGTCTTCAATTGTTTTTGTCTTTGTTTTGATGGACAGTCGGGAAGACATCATTGATAACCCGGTTTATGTACGACACGTTTGACAACACATATCAGGCGACCATTGGTATTGACTTCTTATCCAAAACCATGTATTTGGAGGACAGAACAGTTGAGTGTCTTATGTCTTATGTCTTCACCTGTTATTCAAATAATCCTTTCATTTCTTATCTTTCCTTTTGTTTTGTCTTTAGTTTTAAATGAAACCAAATTTTTGAATGACTTTTAAGTAAACATAAAATTATTTTCTGTTATAAATGAAGACTTCTTTCAATTAGTAGTGAAATAATAGTCAACTAATAGTCAATCAGTTGTTAATACTCTTAAGAGTTATTCAAAATTAGTCATTAAATCAGTCATTGTTTTGGTATTAATGCAAACGTTTTGCCAAAAATATGTTTCAAATAATTGTTTGATTGCATTGAAAGTCAATTAAGCGTTAAATACATTTCAAATATGATTATTATCTCAAAGAAAAACAGTTTTTCTTGTTTTGCAAATCAAATCAGTTTTAAACCCAAAGTTAAACCCATATTTGGATTTTGACCTCAAATTCAATTGATTTTCATTTTATAACAAAACTTTTGATAACTTTATTACTATTTGAAACACAAATTGAAATAAGAGTTCATTTTATTATCTATTGATTTAAACACGTAATTAAAATTGGTTAACATGGGTTAATGTAACCTAACCTTGCTTATTTGAATGCAAATTATTTCTCATTTCATCCAATGATTAAATACAATGAGTTCTCAATTAATAAGATTTAATTCACTTGTATTTTCTTCTCAACCCATAAACCTATTTATAAAAATCAAATCATTTATGAATTTGTTTTATATTTTACTCAAACTCACAAAACTTTTGATAATTTTTGTTTCATTTGTTAAATATTTAGTTAAAAATCATTTCTCGTTTTATTTTTAATTTCCTTTTATTATACAAACATTCAGTAATTATGAAAGTATTTGATAACACGTATCACTAATCAGGGGTAAGATCAGGGGATTTCAACTTTATTTGACATCAAAGTATATAAAACAAATGTTTAAACAATGAAAGGACAGGTATTTTAGCATTTCCTTCTGTCATTACTATTATAATGATGTTTGAACTCATGTCCCAAACTGTTTTGTTAAGAGTCCCAGAATAGTTTGAAATACTTGTTATTTTGTAAACCAAAGAATGTGAAGAACATTGAAATATACTTTAAATACAATTTTGCATTTAAAAGCTGAAAGTTTAAACACTTTTACCTCTTATTTCTGGTGCTTTAAGTGCTTTCAAATCAAACATTTCTTAACATTAATTAAATATTTGTTTTAAAACATAACTCATTTAAAACACTATTCAAAGGGTGTTTAAAATTAATTATCCATTTATTTGTATTTTTTTTCTTTCTCTAAATATTTGTTTAAAATATGTCTTAAAATAACAAAAATGGTGTAAATCTTAGGTTCGGTTACAACTATGGGATACCGCAGGTCAGGAACGCTTCCGTAGTTTAATACCCAGTTATATAAGAGATTCAACGGTTGCTGTTGTTGTCTATGATATTACAAGTAATTTATATTAAATTAAATTTTGATTTAATTATTGAAACAAAACAATGAAACCATTGATTAGACGCCAATTCATTCCATCAAACATCCAAATGGATCGATGATGTGAGGACTGAGAGGGGGAATGATGTCATCATTATGTTAGTCGGCAATAAGACAGACCTTCAGGACAAAAGACAAGTCACTACCGAAGAGGGGGAGAAAAAGGCTAAAGAACTGAATGTTATGTTCATTGAAACGAGTGCTAAATCGGGTTATAATGTCAAACAAGTGAGTCATTCATTCAATCAGTCATTTAATGCAATGTTTTCTACATTTCTCTCAATTATTTTGTTTTTATCATTGAATCAGTTGTTCCGAAGAGTAGCCGCAGCTCTACCTGGTATGGAGACGAATGAGAGGGCCAAGGAGGACAGTATCCTTTTCTATATATACAGTAGTTATCAATATTTGATATAAGGGTTGACATAAGGCATGAGTGAGTAATGCCTTTAATGTGAATATTCATTAGATTTTTGATTTCAACACAAATTACTTTTGTTTGCATTTAATTTGGTTTATGTTTGTTATGATCCTTAACCCGCACTCTCTCTTCTCTGTCTGTTGTAGTCGTTGAAGTAGACCTAAAGGACGGGCCCTCAGAGCAGACCAGTCCAGAGGGAAAGTGCATTTGTTGAGACATTTCCGACACTATATAGTTAACTAAACTTAAGTCTAATTTAATGAAAACTTTCTTATATTTGTCGGTATTTTGGGGGAAATGAAAGCTATTATTGAATGCATTGATGGAAAGCAGCTCTCAATTCAAATTGATTTAAATATTTTTCACATTATTTACATTACATTTAAATATCATTTGTTTTTGTCTAAAAAAACTTAATTTTTCTATTAATAGAGAGTTTTTAATGTTTTTAAAGATTTTCAAACAATTTTTCATTTGTTTATAAAAAATGATTTGAATTTCAAATATTTTTTTTAAGTGAAACCAAAAAACAGATAAAATATTAATGAAATAAATATTTAATTATTCAATTGTTAGTCGATTTGTAAAGGATTTGGAAATCAATAATAATTTTTAAACGATTTTAAATATTTTGTTGAAATTTATTGAATGAATATTTAATACTAAAAATGCTTTTAACACTACTTTCCTTGACTTTATTAACCCTTTCTATAGCTATACCCCTTAGACCGTTACCGTTGGACAAAGATTCAAACCCGGGTGAAGAGAGCGGATGTTTTTGCTAACATTTCATAGGTTTTCTGTCAAACGCTTTAATATATTTTCAATTTTCTAATAAATTGCAATAAAAATACTAAAAATAATATAAATTTCATTCAATTATTGAATGATTTGTCAATACTTTGAATATTTATTACAAAACAAAACTAACTTTTATTTAAATTTCAATTAATATTAATATTATTTATATTTATTTAAACATAACTTTTAACTCAAACTCAACTTAAAAGTCAATTATTTCTCAAAAGATTTTAATTTATATTTAATTTTAATAAAACTTTTATAAAAATAATTAATTTTTTTCATATTATTTGAAGTTTTTATACAAATGTTTGCAAAACTTATTTCAAATGAGATTTAAATTCAATTATAATATAAACGAAATGAAAATATAGTGAGACTTAAGAGAGAAGTGATTGTCAGTGAAGTGAGTGAAGTGTAAGTGAGAGTCATCTGTCGTCCAAATAATACCCTTCCGTATCCGCACTCGCCTTCAGTTGCCGTCACTTGAATGCCATTCCTATGGCTTGAGAGCAGAATCGAGTGAACATTCAATACATTTACGGTTGGCTTCAGTTTTGGCTTCAGTTTTGCCTCCAATGCTCTACCGATGCTCTGACACAGTCTGACAGCACTCAGAGATTGTATTGAATTAATGGATACCTCGGCCGAAGAGAACGGCAAAAGACCCGGAACCAGGTTTGCATACCTTTCCTCTCTCTTCCTCTCATTGTTTGTTGTGTTTGCAATCAATCGCTTGAATTGATTTCAATGATCGCTGTTTTGGACACTATTTGAACGCAAAGTCAATACAAAACGACTTTTTGTTTATATTTTGGTTTTATTTTTATTTCATTTTAAAAAATGTTTGAATTAATGATTAAATCAATGAATGAATGACTGAATGAACAAAACATTTGCTTTTAATCACAATTTTGACGTCAATTATGAAACCCTTTATTGAAATTGAATTTCACTTTTGTTTTTGATTTTCATTTTACGCAACAATTGTTTAAATATTTTACAAATTTTTGTATATTTTTATTATTATTTAATTTTTTCAAACAATAGTTTCATTTACTTTCAAATTGTTATCATTTTGTGAACACTTTCTTAAGTAATCATTGTTTCCATAGTCTTAGGGATTATCTCTTGTTTGGGATTATCTGAAGAGAAATAAAGTTTTTATAATTATTTATCATTTTTTTTCAATATTGTTTGCATTTGTGTTGATTTAATTGAGATTTAATTATATTAAAAATTAAATAAATACCCCTTAGATAAGGGGTATAAATATCTTTAAGTTTTGATAAATGCAGGAAAACATTAGTTTTTGCCTTTTATTCACTGAATTTATACAATAATCTAATAAATGATAATTTAATTCAATATTTCATTTAAAATACAATTATTTTCATTAAATTCAATCATTTTTTAATTTAATTGTTTAATAGACGTGTATTTGAAGGAGATTTCAATGAAATAGTAATTCAATTAAAAGGGAATTATTGGTCAAAAAATCTTATCCATTGAATGATTGAATCAATGAATGACTGCTTTTTGACATAATTGGATGAAATAAAGATTAAATCAATTGAGTCTAACATTGAGTCTAACATTGATTATACACTTAAACCAAAATATTATTTCTGGACTTCACTTTGATTTGAATTCATTTCATGTGTTAATTGATATAAAAGACAGATATATATAAATATTTGACATAAAATATGCTTTCAATGAAATGCAATACAAATGCATTAGAAATGCATATCTGAATCACAATTGAACAGCAAATCTCTGATTCAATCAAAGTGTCCATTGAGTAGAAAAATGTGCAAATCTTTCAATGGTTTAATTTGAAATTTTCCACTTGCTCAATCTGAAGTTTTATCAAGAATGTAAGAATATTTTTTGTTAAGTAGCAACAAGGTGCTCTTACAAGTGTAAGAATAAGAGATCCTTACATTTACTGAAATAACATTTATATTACTCTTAGTATTGTTTATGAGATAATGTTTGCAATTATTATACAAAACAATAGTTTAACTCTCAGTCAATATATTCTCTGATTCTTAATGGAAGTCATCATTCAATTGATTAAGTCCTCCAAAGATAGCAATGAATGTCTTGAAGACTGACATAAATAAACAAAATATTAAAACAGATGTGAATAATGGATGCAATCGTTGGGGTATTTCAATGAAAATATACATAACTTCTGCTTTTGAACCGAAAATACTAGAAATCTATGAATATATCAATGATTTATAATTATTTCAAAACTCATAACGCATTTCACAGATTAGTTGATTCATAGCTAATGTTAAACTTAATTATCTTTTTTTGATATTTGTATTATATTTGCAAAATATTGTGAAAACTTTTAGCTATTATACACTAATATTCTCTGAACTGTATTTGACATTAATTTTTGTTCAGAAAGTACTTCAAATATGAAAAGTGTTTAAAAATCTAGTTTTATATTAAATTTATTTAAATTTTCATTTGTTTTGTTTTGTTTGCAATTCAGTGGACGACTACTACTGATTGACATTTCTATTAACTGATGTTTTCTTTCTTTAATTAGTGTTTATATATATTATATCTCTATTTGTGTTTTGAGTCACGAATTAATGTAATGTTTGTATTAATAAATGATATAAAAAACAATTTTCTCTATAAAGAGCACAATCTTTTGCATCCTTTGCTCGTTTCTGAAACTGGTGTTTGCGTTTGCACTCAGAGCTGGTATTGAGGTTTTCAAACAGTATTGATATTAGCGTTTCATTTATAACGACTCAATCACTTGATATGTGTTTTAATCCCAAACCAATATTATGTGAGCTCTTATTCCGTACACAAAATAAATAAAAGATTTGCAAAAATATATCACTTTTTAAACATATTTTACAGATTTTAAGGAAATTTTATTTTTTCTCGATTTCATAGAGCATTGCATTCGTTGTGGAAATTACTATAAACTCTATTCTCAACACAAATATAGGTTTTATTTCGTCAATAAAACCATTTCATGAATTCATTTGATTATTACATTACAAAACAAATGTATTTAAAGACTCCGTAAAGAAATTGTAAGAAAATTGTTGACAATTATTGCAAAACAAAAACCCCTTTGAACTAATTGTGAACAAAATGATTGATTCCGATACTAATAACATGAGGTATGACTTGTCTTAAAGCCCTAAACAAACACTTATTACTGAAGATTACAAAACTGTTTGTGCCGTCGATTTGTATACCTTTTTCTCAGATTTAATTCAATTATATTTTTTTCTCATTTCAAAGCAATTATTTATTTTTCCAGCATTTTGTGTCCAAATGTCTAATAAATGTTATTTTTATGACTCAAACAATTCCCGCACACTTTAACTGATAATTACTTTCTTCTTTCGTTTTCAATCAAATATTTTGCAAAACTTTACTTCAGTTTTATTATCAAAAACAGATCCAATTTGAGTGCATTTACAACTCATTTAATATTATTTCCAATGATTAGGGTCTTCAAGAAGAGCTCTCCCAATGGAAAGGTATGTATTGATTAATTTTATGTCTTTACGAGTATATATGAAAATATCTTAAATTAAGTTTTGGTTTATATTTACTCACAGATGCTCTGAAAATACATTATAAAGTGTAATGAGTTTACATAAGAATCAGTCCTTTATTTAATAAATTTATGAATTCTTTATATAAGACTCAATGAAATGAAACCAATGTTTGAAAGGAAAGGAATATTTTGTTTAAAGATATTCTCAAAGAAATTGAATTTCTTTTTAACTCTTATTTTGTTTCAATTATTGCAATGATTTTGTTTCAGTCATTCAAACACTCGTTTCACTCAAACAAATAGACGTTTATTAGCTTTGAATACAATTTTTATATTTATTACTGAATTTGTTTTCAGATAACCGTATATTTGGGAAAAAGAGATTTTGTGGACCACTTAACACATGTCGATCCCATCGGTAAGCCCTATATCAATGTGTAAGCCATTGGTTTAATATCTAATTATTACAACCCATACCAAAGATGGTG
Source organism: Pantelozetes paolii (assembly GCA_034687845.1). NCBI lineage: Eukaryota > Metazoa > Arthropoda > Arachnida > Sarcoptiformes > Oribellidae > Pantelozetes > Pantelozetes paolii. Next base: position 47,512 of record JAQGAT010000137.1, read on the forward strand.
TAGTATTAGTAGACCCGGAGTATATAAAAGAGCGTAAAGTTTTCGGTCATGTTTTGGCTGCTTTTCGCTACGGGAGGGAAGACTTAGATGTTTTGGGACTTACTTTTAGGAAAGACCTCTACTTAGCGTCGGAACAAATATTTCCACTGAAAGAAGAATCAAATCCTTCGAAGAGACCGTTGACTCGACTTCAGGAAAGACTTATCAAAAAGTTAGGATCAAATGCTTTTCCATTTTTCTTTGAGGTTTGGGTTTTGTTTTAACACTTGTTGTCAAAACTAACTAAACATTGATTTAACGCAACCATAGCTTCCGCCCCACTGTCCGGCATCAGTCACTCTACAGCCCGCACCCGGAGATACTGGAAAGCCCTGTGGAGTGGACTATGAGCTTAAGGCATATGTGGCCGAAACTGTTGATGAAAAACCTCATAAAAGAAATTCCGTTCGTTTGGCTATAAGGAAAGTGGTTTACGCCCCGAGCAAACAGGGAGAACAACCCAGTGTTGAAGTGAGCAAAGAGTTTATGATGTCTCCCAACAAACTTCATTTGGAGGCCTCATTGGACAAAGAGCTCTACCATCACGGGGAGGACATAGCAGTCAATGTCCACATCGCTAACAATTCCAACCGAACCGTCAAAAAAGTCAAAATATCTGTCCGACAGTTCGCAGACATCTGTCTCTTCTCTACCGCTCAATACAAGTGCTCTGTGGCTGAGGTCGAGAGCGAGTCAGTTGTCCTCTATTTAGTAATTTCATACAAATGATTAAATTTGGTTTTTATTATTATAGAGACGGCTGTCCTGTGAGCCCAGGGTTTACATTATCTAAAGTTTATTATTTAAGACCAGTTTTGGCCAATAATAAAGATAAGCGCGGACTCGCACTGGACGGTCAACTTAAACACGAGGACACGAACTTAGCGTCGTCTACAATGTATGACAGCCTTTGAAGCATTTGTTTGAATAATTTATTTGCAATGTATTTGAAAACAGTGTCACAGATCCGGCACAGAAGGAAAACTTAGGGATTATAGTGCAGTACAGGGTTAAAGTGAAGCTCTGTTTGGGTCCGTTGGGCGGGGATGTGGTCGCAGAGCTTCCATTTGTTCTCATGCATCCAAAACCTGAAGAAAATAATATAATGGCTTCAAAACCATTGGATTCCAATGCCGTCGACGGAGAGGCCAACGACGCGGACATTCAGAATGAGGACAAACCCACTGAACCTAATCTAATACAACTCGAGCCGTGAGTTTGCTTTCAATTATTGGTTAAGACTTTGCTTTCAATCAATGTTTTCAATACTATATTAATCATTGATTTCCTAAATCATTGAATTAATTGAGAAAAAGATTGATTTTATCCCCTTTTAGGTGGAAATAGAGGGGAAATGTAGTTTTGCTTTCAATTGAAAAAACGTTTCACTTATGCTATAATTGCTGTAAATTAATAAATGCTCTTAAATTGATTGATATTCAAGGTTAGGAAGTGCACAGTTAGACACAGTCAGGGGTATGTGTTGTGTGAAATGTTTTTTTTCACTGATTTTAAGTATTTATATTTCAAACCAAACAAACCTTAAGTGAAAACCCATTCCAAAAGAAATCGACTTTTAATTGAAATCGATATTAATTTTTATTTCAATGTTTGAAAAATCAAATACTTTTAAAAACATTTCAGAATCACTTCAAAAGGTTGTGATTCTAAAGGGTATGCATTGAATACATGGCTAACAATAGGTTTAAATTAAATAATAAACCCCTTAATCAAGTTTGAGTACTTTAAGTCCTAATCCCTGTGCGTTTAGAGAGCCTTTAATTTTGCAAAATTTGTTTTATTATATGTTTTTCTCTGAAATTAATTATTTTTGAAATTAATTAAAAACTGTTTACTAAAGAGATTTGACATTCATTTGAGTCAAACATTGAATTAATTAATAATTAATTATGATTTCAGTGAAGACAACGACGACATTATATTTGAAGATTTTGCGCGATTAAGACTGAGAGGTGAAACGGAGGCTTAAATTACATGAAATGTTGGAAAAAACAATTGTTTTAATACTTTTACAGAATGAGAGCCAACGCTAGCCATCGCTAGTGTACTGCAAATGAGAGTACAATTGATTACAGTTTGAATCCGACGTCAATTCAAATGTAATTATTTTCTTATAATTAAATTAAAATATTTTAAACGATTTTGATGTTTGTATTCAAACCCTTTGATCTAACGATGAAATTCTGTGAAAACCTATTGTCATCACAACTACCGACGCCTTAGCACTCGAGTTGACTCGACTCTAAACCTGTGGACAAATGCTTTGATATTTAATTTTTAAGTTGACTTCAATTGAGAACTGAATTTATTTTTACAATTAATGTGTTTTACAAAACATTCCCCAAAAGTAATGCATTTTTATCTCATTTACAAAACATACCTTTAATTCAGACTTATTTTCAACAGATATTTGTTTTAAATATTAAACAGAATTTAAAACTAATTTTATCAGAGATTTGTGCCAAACATTCAAAACATTCAAAACATTAAATCATTAATTAATTTTTGTTTTTATTTATTTTGAATATAATTTATAAGTTATTAATGAAAACCTGAAACCAATGACTGAAATATAATTTTTATGATTTATTAATGAAGTATTTATTTATTGACACAAAAAGTCATTAATAAGTTATTTATAACTAATTTTATATTTAGTTTTATTTTGAGTCAAATAGAGTTAAAAGTGATTTTCATTTCAAACCAAACAATATATTAAAAACCAATAAAACAAATGTTATTTCACTTCTCTGTTGATAATAATTGATAATAAAGTATGAAATTAATGTTTTATTGATTTTATCACTACTTTTGATATTTTTTTTTATTACTTTTGCAAAAAATATTAAATAATTTATTTATTTTGAAGTTTTCTTTCAAAACAATTCATGAATTAATTTTGATTTTTATATTTGTGATTGAATTTACAATTAAATTGATTGCTATCAGTGAGAGATAGCAGTGAACCGTTAGGTCAGACCCTGGCTCTGGTAGTTATTATAGTATTATCAATGAATTGGTGAAATAATTTTTGTTTTATTATTTGTTTGAAATGTATTTCAAAATTGTTTTAAAACTAAAGAACTGAACAAAAAGTTAATATAAATATTAATATTGAATGAGATTTTGGTCTTAATTATAGAAAGATTTGTAATGTTTTGTAAAATAGTTGTATTTGTAATGACTTTGCATTGAATTTGCATTTATTTGTTAACAAATTTCAATAAATCAAATGAAAACTTAATTTTCAATCACTTGTAAAGCAATGACACAATTATTGTATTAAATAATGAGTTAATTATTGTATTAATTGTTATTTATATCACATTTTAATCAATCAATTCATTAATGTATTAATACATCAAATAATAGACAATAAAAGTGAGTCTTTGAGTCTTAATTGTCTTTAAATTAATCTTAAATTCAATTCAATATTTACGACACGTTTTGTGAAGAATTTTATTTCATATTTAATAAATGCATAAAATTTATCACAAATTAATGGCTTTTTTGATGAAATAATGATTTAATTATCAAATGATTTATAAATTAATAAAAAATAAAAACTATTTTCTCTTTTTGTCTCTCTTTTTGTGTTTTTTCTTATTTTTCTTATCTTTTTCTTTCAGTTTTTGTTTTCGTTTCCGCTTTTTGTTCCTCTTTTTCATCTCTTCTTCGGAAACCTCTTCAGAAGTGCTGGAAGTGTTGACTGAACTCTCATTTGAGTCCAACTCTTGTGAATACAACTCTTTGAAGCCATTGTGAGTCCATCTGATTGTTAGACAAAACAAAGCAATTAATTGACGGAAAAATCAATTGAATTAACCTTTCATTTGAGAGTTTGTCCTCTTCTGCCATCAACTTCTTGAGCCAATAGTTATCTGGTTTTGTGTCATCTTTTTTATCCCTTTTAGACATTGATTTGTGTTTGTCTTCAGTTGAGTCTCTTTTACGGCAATAATCATCAAAAGCTTTGCTTTGTTTGGGTTTCAAGCCATCCCTACCTTCCCTACCGTTCCTCTCATTCCTCAATCGATTCCACATTTCTTTCTCTTCTTTGATCTGAAATTAAATTAAATTAAAACTAAATTTAAAAACAAAACAAAAATCACTTTATTTTTGTATTCAAGCGATTGAATGGTGTTTTTAAGCAATAGTTTTCCCGCTTTTGAAACCATTTTAGGATTTATTAATATTTTTGTGAAAAATAATTGAAATAAAAGTTTAATTAAAAATTATTTTATATTTAAAACACATTTAAAACAAAATTAAATGAAATTTCAATTCAGTATTGAATTTGAAAAACGATTTAATGTTTACTCAGATATCGATAATTGTTTGCAGTTTTGTGTCAAACGATTGAATCGATTATCGATTAATCGTTTCATTCAAGCGATCACTCATTCAAATGGCGTCTCAAATGAGTGCTCAAAGTGTGGTCTCAACCGAAGTGTCCGGCGATGACTCACTCTATCCCATAGCTGTCCTCATCGATGAACTACGCAATGATGACGTCCAGGTATGTGACCATTGAGTTGACCACTGAGTCCGAGGCCAGACATGCAGTGATTATTAATAATTTGATTGCAGTTAAGACTGAACTCAATCCGCAAACTGTCGACAATAGCGCTGGCCTTAGGGGTTGAGCGCACCCGAAGTGAATTGATTCCGTTCCTGACGGACACCATCTATGATGAAGACGAGGTCCTCTTAGCATTGGCCGAACAATTGGGCGCTTTTACCCCTTTAATAGGTGGACAGGAATTTGTTTATGTTTTGTTACCCCCTTTGGAATCGTTAGCAACAGTTGAGGAAACGGTGGTCAGAGATAAAGCGGTGGACAGTCTTCGCAATGTCTCTCAACAACACTCACCACAAGATTTGGAACAGTATTTCGTTCCTCTCGTCAAACGATTGGCCGCAGGTTTGGTCACATTTGCCGGTGCTTTAGGTTTAAGTGATAATTGTTTGTATAAACAGGTGATTGGTTTACATCGCGTACGAGTGCTTGCGGTCTCTTCAGTGTCTGTTATCCAAGAGTTTCAAACCAAGTGAAAGCAGATCTCAGAAAGTAATCACTTTTTCACTTATTATAATCAAAACAATCACTAATTATATGCCAACTGTGCGCACATGTAGTTCATTCAGACAGCTCTGTCAGGACGACACACCAATGGTGAGACGGGCCGCGGCCTCAAAGTTAGGAGAGTTCGCAAAAGTGTTGGAACCGGAATACGTGAAGTCCGAAGTGATCTCCTTGTGGTCACAATTGGCGTCCGATGAACAGGACTCGGTTAGACTACTGGCCGTTGAGGCCTGTGTGTCAATCGCTTCTCTTCTAACCAATGAAGATATAGAACAACATGTGATGCCTGTTCTCAGGTCAGCGGCTGAGGACAAGTCATGGAGAGTGCGATATATGGTCGCCGATAAGTTCACTGAACTTCAAAAGGCTGTCGGGCCTGACATTACGCGCAATGATTTGGTGCCCGCTTTCCAAAACTTATTGAAGGACTGCGAGGCGGAAGTGAGAGCTGCGGCCGCACAGAAGGTTCGGGACTTCTGCCAAAACTTAACTCCAGCCGATTCTCAGGAACAGCTGATAATGACTAATGTCTTGCCCTGTAATGCATCGGTAGTTCATTGTTTTCATTTTGAGTACTAATGGTTTGTTTGATTAGGTGTGAAAGACTTGGTCAGTGACCCCAACCAACACGTAAAGTCCGCGTTGGCGTCGGTTATAATGGGTTTGTCACCCATTTTGGGCAAAAACAATACAATCGAACACTTATTACCGATGTTTTTGTCGCAACTGAAGGACGAGTGCCCTGAAGTCAGGCTTAATATCATTTCAAACTTGGATTGTGTTAACGAAGTGATAGGTATTCAACAATTGAGTCAATCATTGCTTCCGGCGATCGTAGAGTTGGCCGAAGACACCAAATGGCGCGTCCGCTTAGCTATCATCCAATACATGCCATTATTGGCCGGACAGCTCGGCGTCGACTTTTTTGATGAGAAACTGAACACATTGTGTATGACATGGCTCGTAGACCAGGGTTTGTCTCAAATTGAGTTCAAATGATATTTTATTTATATTATTGACAATCGGTTTAACAGTGTTTGCTATACGAGAGGCCGCGACTCAGAACCTGAAGAAATTGGTTGAGAAGTTTGGGTCTGATTGGGCGACCAATACTGTGATCCCGAAAGTTCTTCAGATGTCCAGAGATCAGAATTATTTGCATCGAATGACATGTCTTTTCTCAATCAATGTTTTGGCCAACGCTTGCGGTCCAGAGATTACAACCGTTTGTATTGTTTTATATGTTTTTTGATTTCATTTTAATTTAGTTTTGAATAAAAATTCAATTCATTTCTAACCCTTTTTTACAGAAACTAATGCTTCCGACTGTCATAAGTCTGGGCGCCGACAGTGTAGCCAATGTCCGCTTCAATGTGGCGAAAACCCTTCAAAAAATCGGTCCAATTCTCGATCAGAAGTAATGAATGAAATAATAATTGAATTTATGTTTAATTGAAAACCAATTGAATTGTATTTATAGTACACTTCAGACACAAGTGAAGCCGTGTTTGGATAAACTGCAAAACGACTCGGATGTTGACGTCCGCTACTTCGCTAAAGAAGGTTTCAATCTTAACCACTGATTACCCAATCTTACCCCTTATGTCCCCTATTTAGCGGTCACTTCACTGGCTTTGTCTGGTTTTATATAATTTATTGAAAATTCATTGTTTTTTTCACAAAATATTAAAATTAAATAAACTTTTGATTCAATTCTTAATTATTTCAACGTTTAGTGAGTTTTGAATATTATTTATAAGAAATGAATTGTTTTTTGATTTGATTTTCATTTAAACCAAAACTAAATGTAATTTTAATTCAATAAACAGTTTGTCTTTAAATAGACGTCAAAAACACGACTAATCAATAAAACATTGGATCAAAATACCCCTGAATTGGGGTTTCATGTCAAATACCCCTGAATTGGGGTTTCATGTCAAATACCCCTGAATTGGGGTTTCATGTCAAATACCCCTGAATTGGGGTT
>JAQGAT010000138.1:0-54601 GCA_034687845.1 Pantelozetes paolii
AGTTGCCAGTTGCCAGTTGCCAGTTGCCAGTTGCCAGTTGCCAGTTGCCAGTTGCCAGTTGCCAGTTGCCAGTTGCCAGTTGCCTTTTTAGTGTTTTCCCTTATAAATCGTTTCCTTATTTTTCTCATCAAAAACACTAAACACTAATTAAATCTGAAATGATTTTCGTTCACAAATGATTGCAAAACTAATCGTTGTTATCAAATATTTATATAAAATTCAGGTGTTTTTTTAATCATTAGATATAACTGTTCTCAAAGAGTCTATGCATAATAATCGCCTGACCCCAGCCTTAAGCTCAGAAATATGTTTTATTGAATACCTTTCTTATATTATGATTAATGTTTCGCCAAATTAATAAAGTGATTGATTGTGTGAAAGGATTTAATCAATTATTTGTTGTTTATATACCTTTCCTACTGTCATATATAAACCAGAATATTCCGGTGCAGTAAAGCTTAGGTCAATACAAAGCTTCAAACATGTGTTTAGATTTTTATTAATGTCTGAGAAATACTTTATAAATAATTATCAATAACTAAATAGTAATCAAAATATATTTGAAATTATTTTAAAGACAATAAATATCTGAATATTTTTATGAATTGATATTTCATTTCAATTATATTCTTATAATTCATGTGTTTTTCAAATCAATTGTATTTTATTTTAGTAAATATTTTCAAATTGTAATTAAACTGAAATGTAAAACAGATATTCAGTGGACTAAATGAGAATGACCTGAATATGACCCTGTATTGTTTGAATGGCAAGATCTGGGCTCTTATTTATCAGTTTAAGTAATAATTAAATAATATTTTATTTAAAAATAATTTTTTAAAATAATTATTAGAAAATATTATCTCGTATTCACTTCATGTTAACGTTAATAGAGTGACAAAGAGTGATAGAGAGTGACATGGACATTTTATCCAGATTGTGGTAAACAACTATTATTAGACAAATATAATATTCAATATATCAAACTCAGGGTTAAATGAAATAATAAAACTGAAAAACTATTTTATAGAAAGTTTTATTTGAAATCCTATTGAAAACAGAAATCAAAACAATTTGAAGAACTAATGGACAGCCAATCAATAGTACCGGAAATTATTGATACCATTCCTCCGAATATATTAAAGGTATTAATCATTCATTAAAATAGTTGAAAATTAATTCAATTTAACAAACAATTGAAGATTACATACCCGAGTGGTGTGACTCTGAATATCGGCAATGAATTGACCCCGACTTTAGTGAAAGATGAGCCTAAACTCGAGTGGCCCACAGAGAAGGACACTCTCTATACACTCTGTCTGACAGATCCAGACGCCCCGAGTAGAGTAGATCAACACATGGGACAAGTGAAGCACTGGTTGGTCATCAATATTCCCGGCCATGATATAGCTTCGGGTCAAACACTGGCAGCTTATATCGGATCGGGTCCTAAAAAAGAGACAGGACTTCATAGGTATGTGTTTATTGTTTATAAACAACAGAAACGGATTGAAACCTACGAACCCTTTGTGAGTAACCGCTCGGTTGAGGGCCGAAGACATTTCAAAATAAGAGAATTCGCTTTCAAACACAATTTGGGTGAACCTATTGCTTGGAACTATTACCTTGCACAGTATGATGATTACGTCCCTATATTTTATTCACGCTTTCAATAAACACCTGACACTTACGGAACGGTTGAATGAATTGAATTAATATTTAAATAAAATTTATTAAAAAAATCTTTTGTTGTATTTATTTTTCATTTAATATTTATACAGCAAGGTATGGATAGCTTCAACCATGTATAACATCAACTAATGGATACCTTCAACAAAATCCCAAACCCAAAACCCACTTCCTATATAACTAATGTTAAAAAGTATGGATAACTTCAAGTATGTTTTGCTTCAACTAATCGATTCCTTCAACAAATTTTCACAAATATTTGTATTCAAATGCATGTAAAAGGCTATCAATAGCTTCAACTAAATTTGAAAAATTAGAAACTCATCCAAAACTAACAGTAAAATATATTTTATCAAACATTATTATATTTAAATTCAAACAAACTAAATTTAATGATTAATATTAACAGAGAATAAGTTTTAATTAATTAATTTAAAATATACAGTAAAGTATGATATATCTAATGTTTTCAAAAATATAATTATAGAAATAAGCTGACAAATAAATTATGAATTTACAAAATATTACTTCAAATATAAATTTCTCATAGAACAAGTTTTAAATATCAATTTAATATAATGTTAAGTAATATTTTTACCATTAATAATTTTTGAACAGAATTACTCAGGTATTTCATAAATATAAAATTAAATAACAAATATAAATAATATTTATAAATATTAAAACTATATTAAGTATTAAATATTTGTTTTTAAAATTTTTATACTATATAAATTAAATCATTTTATTTTTTTGATAAATATTTTCAAATAAATTCAATTTTATTATATTATTTTAATTCTACTAGTTTCCCACTAGATTAGTTCCTAATACATCCTACAAGTTTAGAACACGGTTTGTAATGCTTGTTTTAAAATTTCGAAATTATATTATTTTGAAAAACATTCTTGACAAAATCCATACTTGATTTAATATTTTTCTTATAAGCATAAGTAAATAAAATAAGAATAATTGTATTACGTGATTAAATTGAACATATACTGTACTTTAATATATGTGTTGACAAAATGAACCTTTACTGTATTATTTGAAAATTTATAGTTTCAACTAATGGATACCTTCAACCTATTCAGCAAACCCAACTTGGTTGAATCTATCCATACCTTGCTGTATAGTGACTAGATTGAAATATTATTCAGGCTAACATTATACATTCTTATGCTGAATAATATTTCAATCCTAAAAATAACATCTAATTGTTAGTTTTGGAATTATATCATTTTGAAATTTCATAAAATTTAATTTATTGCTATTTCGGCAAACCTATAGATTTGTTACAAATTCTTCCCAGAGAAACATTGTACCACTTACTCATACGAGTTGATCAAGACTAATATCATTAAAAACTGTTAAGCCATTTAGAAGTTATGTTAATTTAAATATTTAAATTTTGATGAATTATCAATGACAAATGAGTCATAATATTAAAAATTCCTGAAACATGTCAAAGTCTAAATTTATTGCTCATAAAGTTCCGATGATAATAATTTAAAAATTCACATTGGCTATAAATTCAAAAAGAAATTATCATGGTGAATTCATAACTTGCATATTGATTATGAATTATATTCTAAAGTTGACGTGTTTTTTTATTTTAAGATGGGACAGTTGGTTTCGGAGTGATGGACAAAAACCCTTTTCACATAGTCATTTGAAAAATTGTATGTTAAAATTTGGCGAAACTTTGAAATATTCCGGGAAATATCCGAATCTTATCCACATTACTTGTTGTGCAAATATTCTCCATAGAGTGTGCGAGAGAATACGTATGAAATGTGAGAAAACTGATAAGTTTTTAACAAATTTTGGTAAATTATTGATTTCAACAAATGTAAAAAACAGATATAAATCATTCACTAAATTACAAATACCTCCAACAGTGATCAGGACTAGGCGGGGTAGTTTTATGACCTGTACCCTATTTTATTTTCAAAATTTAGGTATAATTAAAAGATTTTTAGATTCACTTAATATTAAAGAAAATTCATATTTGATTTCATTGAGAAATATTATTAACAAAACACAGTTTAAAAATGAATTATCTTTTATAAATAGATATAAATATTTACCATGGTATATCAAGAAATTAGGCAATTCTAATATATCGACAAATAATGCTTTTCAAATCATTGAAAAAACAAAACTAAAACTTTTACGGAATAAATGTTTATCACAAAAATTAGAAAAACTTCTTCAAAACAATCCTGATATCACGTGTTTATTAGAAAAAGTAAAAACTGATCCAGATTTATATTTTACCCCTCTCACATCCTTAGACGTGGAATCATCATTTAGTTATATGAGAAGAATATGTATTTCTAGGCCTAATATCTCATTTGAAAATATGAAAAAATATATGAATATTCAATTCAATAAAAATATTTAAATTTTTATAATAATAAGTGTAATTTATTGTCTTGGTAATATTTAGGGGATTTTCCCGGGACAGTTTAGGGTTAAATATTTCTTAGCGGGGGCAATTTCAAAAATCTTCCAAACACCCTTTTGTCAGTCTGTATTCAAACAAAAATAACAAAAATATTAATCAAAAATAACTCTTTTTGTAAAATTGTGTTGAATTTTAAAGTTTTGTAAAATATTTGATACTTTCTGTAAAATATATCACAAATTCATAAACTATTTTCTTAAATCATAATTGAATTCATTTTCAGTCAAAAGATAGAAATTTAGACTTTTTATGAATATTAGACATCAATAGTGATCAACCATTCCTTCATTAGATCCGGTCTTCTCTCTATAGATATGCAAAAACAGTACTCATTATCTAAAACCCAATGTCTTTACAGCCAATTATTTTTTCTGACTGCTATGAACTCTGGGACGTCATTGTATGCAGGCTTTGCCATCTTCTCTGTGCTTGGATTCATGGCTCATGAACAGGGTCTTACTGTAAGTCAAGTGGCTGAGACTGGTCCTGGTCTGGCATTTATTGCATACCCACGAGCTGTGGCTCAAATGCCTGGCGCACCGATTTGGGCCGTACTCTTCTTTGTGATGATATTGCTTCTGGGTCTGGGCAGTCAGTTTGTCGGCGTCGAGGGCTTTATCACAGCTTTAGTCGATGTGTATCCGCAGTATTTAAGATACGGTCGAAGAAGGGAATGGTTTATATTTATCTCATGTGTTGTCATGTATTTAATTGGTCTTACAATGGTTACCCGGGTTAGTAGTCTTTTAAATAATGTTGTCTATTAGCGAAATAACCCTTTATATGAACGGAAGGGAGGAATGTATGTTTTCCAACTCTTTGACTATTACGGCGCTTCGGGTATGTGTTTACTTTGGTTTTGTTTCTTTGAGGCCTTTGTCATCGGTTGGATATATAGTAGGTTTTGCACCCAATTATTGTTATCTCAACTAAACTATTGATAATTTGTTTGTCAATACAGACGCCGACAGATTGTATAAGAATATTGAAGACATGGTTGGCTTCCGAATGTTTATTTGGTTTAAGCTCTGCTGGAAGTACTTCACACCCGCCGTAACCGCCGGCACATTCATCTCCTATGTGTTAACTTATAAACCAATTAAGTGAGTATTAAATTATCAATTGGTTGTCAATTGAAAGTGTTTTTCATTGAAAACTGACTGACAATTGTTGAAAACAAAAAGTGACGAAACGGTTGATTGTTTTGCTGTAAAAATGTTTTCTTAAATTAAATGCAAAACGAAAGCACTTATAAGTCTTTTATATCCTTTTCACAGCAATGATTGATTTGACAGCTATTATGTAATCACAACTAAATTTAAAATATGTTTTAAACATTAAACAATAATTTCTTTGTATATAATTATCGATTGAGTCTTATGTTTGATAACAAAACATAATTTTAATGATAATTAATATCTGTTTTATAATATATTTATATAAAAAGTTTTGTTTCAATGGTTTTATCAATATTTTAGATATAATGATGTTTACGAATACCCGATGTGGGCATCAACGTTAGGCTGGAGTTTAGCCATCGTATCAATGATAATTTTGCCGATATATAGCATTTATATCTTCATTACGACACCCAACACATCAGATGTGAGTGACTTTAATGTCAATATTTGTGCAATTATTTGCAAAACTTAATAATCTTTTCATTTGATAATGAAATGACAGAAAATGAAACAACTCTTCGGTTCGACTGAATCTTCTTATTATGAAAATCTAAAGAATAACCAAAGACTGAGTCCTTTAATAGAAAATTCTTTATAAGAAATCTATTTTAATGTTAATGTAATTGTCATTAAATATATTCATGTTTTATGTATTGATATTTCTATGACATAAGTGTTTTGATAGTAAAAATCATTTTATATTAACATTAAATATTTGTTATAACATTTGAACTCAAATACAGATAATATTAAAAATTTAAAAATTTATTAAAAATGCTATAAATTTGTTGATTATTTAATGCAGTATTTCTGTTGACATTATATACAAATCATAAAACCTTTGAAATGAAATATTTGCCGAAATATTTGTATTTTTATGATTAAAACTTGAATTTCAAGTCATTATATAATTTCTATATATCTTTCCTTAAAATTATTATTTATTGATATTTCACTAAAAAATAAGAAAAAGTTTTTTCGTTCATTAAATATACAGTAAATTAGTTATAAATTATACGAAACTATTGCTTTGAATATAAATTTCAGCGAAAAATATATTTAATATTCAGTTTTCAATGATTTTTATAAAAGTATTTTTAATAATTCATTCATTGACTGATTGTACGAATGATTTCATGCATTGATTGAAAAGCCTTTCAATTAAACATAACTCTAAATACTTTATATACAGTTAAATGAGACTCTGATTTGCGATACATCCCTATCCTCTAATGGTTGAGCAATTGTTTTGATTTCACTGTGGATTTACTACTGGATTGCAAACACTTGGATCAAAATTATCTGAAGTGATGGACGAAATGGACATTTTTAGGAACGTTGGCTTTTCTTTAGTATAACTTTTCCACTTGTCGTCCGATTCAGAAATCTCTCTGTATTTGTAAATAAATATGAATTAAAATCACGAAAATATGAATAAAATGTTAATTAATTGAAAATCTTATTCAATAATAATTAGTTTCATTTAAATGACTGGGATTGTGGTCACACCTGACTCAAGCTTAGACATAAGTAGGCCGTCCAGCACTCAATTACTTCATCTACTATTATAATAATGATTTTTCTCATGCATTAAATCTTTGAAATTAATGAACAAACAATCAGAGCTCAGGGCTTAACTGATTTACTCGTTAGTTAAGTGGAACGGTAGTTAATTTAGATCAACATTAATAACAATAATAACACAAAAAGTCTAATAAATAATAAATCATTATTTAGTCATTCATACGATCGATAAGAATGGCTTTGATTTGAAATTAAATTAAGATTTAAATCGGTTTTAATGTTAAATATTTGTCAATAGTTTTGAATGAATTGAATAATTGAATGAATGGTTGAAATGATTACCCATTTGTGGCAAATTGTGCCCAATTTTTCATAACTCTTTCACTGAATTTGATTTCTTCGTTGTCGTAGAGGTTCTTATGTCTAAGGGGGTAACCAAAGGCGAAGACAATCTCGTCGTGATATGAACTGAATTCATTCAATTGGTAGACATATGCGGAACGATTGGACTCTACTATAGTGTTGACAAATGTCAAGAGAGGACAGAGAGCTCTGGATGTGTACTCATCGGTCTCTCTCTTACGTCTTCGTCTCTCTTCTGTATCACTTCCATCATTAGACTCCTCTTCTGCACCCTCTTCTCCTCCCTCTCCTCCTTCAGCTTCAGTGGTAACTTCAGTTTCCTCTTTATCTTCTTTTTCAATCTCATCCGTGTCTTCCTTTTCTTCTTTTCCATCCTTTCCTTCATTCTCTTCCTTTTCTTCTTGTTCTGTCAGATACTCAACACCTGAAGTAATATTTGATAAAATATTTGCTTTAATTGTTGTCGAAGTCTCTGCTGTCGTCATATTTGGTACTATTGTTGTGGTGGACGCAGAAGTAGTGGTCGATTCAGTTGTTGATTCAGTTGTGGGAACAGTTAGTATTGGTTTAGATGTAGATCTTTCCACGGGTGGAGATTCCTCGTCATCTGTTTCTTCTACATCCTTGTCCTCTTCAACCGTTTCCACGTCATCCTTCTCCTCAACACTTTCATTCTTTTCAGTCTCTTTTTTGTCTGAATCTACCATTCCTTCCTCCTCTTCGTCATTATTACTCCTAATAGTGGTTAAAAACAATGAGTCGTCCTCTGAGTTGACGCCAAACATGAAATCGATTTGAAATTCAAATGAATTCAATGACTCTGAAGGATATGTTTGCACAAAATCACTGGGAATGGTGGGTCCAAACGCCACGGGATGGTCTTCAAGGATCTCTGTCTGTATCTCAAGAAGTCGGTCGACATTTACATTAGCGATACAATCCTTGACTTCCGGGTCATCCGAACAATCAATTTCTTTTATAAACTTTTTTGAAAACTTCTCGCTTTGAGAATAAACTTCTTTATTGAATAGGACTCCCAATCCCTGAAGGATAGCCCTCTGGAAGAAGAATTTACTCTCAGATGTCATCATATGAAGTCCAACAGAGACGGCACCTATAGATTCATTCAGATTTAAACTTATTGTTTACTTATGAGTACATGACATACCGGCGCCGTGACCAACAACAGTGATGAGGTCCTGATCGCCACCAAACCTATTAATGTTGGTGTGAATCCATTTGAGTGCTTCTCTCTGGTCATATAAACCCATATTCCCTTTCGGCTCCTTTGAGTCCAACGCTAAGAACCCAAAGATACCCAAACGATACTGAATAGTGACGACAACCACATCCTGTTGTGCGGCCAATGCCATGCCATCTAACTCTTCAGTAGCGACGCCCCCGTAGGCGAAGACGCCGCCGTGTATGTAGACAATGACCGGCAGAAACTGCTCTTCTTGTTGAGGCGCCCATACATTCAGATACAGACAGTCCTCACTTGCAGTCGAGTTCAGGAACCGAAAGGCGGATAAAACGAGCGGTGAATCCGTCTTATAGTGAATGAAATGGTTTTGAATTTATATTACTTTTTGAATATAATTGTCATGAAAATGATTTTTAACAAAACCTATTGTGTAATAGTAGTCAATCATTAAGACCTTGATTATGGCCGCACTAACAAACAGTGCTTAAAATATATTATCGTTTAGTTTAATAATAGTGTATTTTTTTATGAATATCTAAAACTAATGATTCAATGATTTAATTATTTTATTGATTTCCCTTCAAAACTAATTGAATGATTGGCCGCCAAATGATGTATTGCTTTCGGGATTAAAACCAAAATTCATATAATTTTGATTTGAATCTAATTAAAGGGTATTCAATACAAGGGGTATAATTTGATAACAGTTTTGTTTTCAGATTCACTGAATCTAAACATTAAATAAAAGAAATGTTATTTCAAATGAATTGTTAAAAGAAATGGTTTTAAAAAAGGTTTGTTTATTTTGAGTTTTCCTTAACTTTTGATTAATTGATATTATTTTTTAAGAAATTTTTTAAATTTTTGATAAATATATTAAAGTCTTTGCACTTATTGTATGATTTGTTTCACCCTTTTTCCTGATTTAAAAACATTAATGTATTTTCACCGATAGGTTGTCACTCATTGAACCCAATGTTGGGATTAATTTTTGTTTGTTTTTTAGGATTTATTTCACACATTCAGTGCTAATAACCTGTATTTTTGATGAAACAAAAATCATTACAAAAAACTAATGAAATGTTTCTCAACTTTGTATCAAATATTTTCCGACGATTTTCCTCAAAAGAAAGAAAAAATCAATTTCTTTGATAATTACGACAAAAATGTGAATTTATTTAAACATTAGTTTAAGAAATATTCTGTTCAGTAAAAACTCAGATAAGACTCTGAAAACTAGTTTTTTATTTATCTTAAGAAAAACTATTCAATAATTTTAGTCTTAAATGCATTAAAACTGGAAAACAAATGAAACAAATGATAAAACTTTGATTTTTTAAAAATGATTAATAAAACAATTATTTTTAATCAATTACTTGTTATTATATTCAGTAATAATTATTTTGAATACAATTATCAATTTTAATGCAAAGAAATATGTTTTGTGAAAATATCCCCTGAATTTTGATTGAGTAATATTAATGCAAAGAAATTACAGACTATTTCAAGGCTTACAGACTATGATAGCATTGGATATAATTTAAATGTATATATTGTGGTAATGATTGTTTAAAAAATGTTTTCATATTTTCACTTAACCTTAGCGTTAATTTTGGCACAAATTAAAAGATGACATACAATTCACTTCAAGTAATATAAGATTTTCCGCCAAATATTTACTACTAATTGAAAATTCAATATTATTTTTAAGTTTTATGTCTATTGATATGCATTTGTATATAAATTACTGTTGAATAACAAACAAATATGTTTTTGAATATACTTTTATAACCTATTTCTTGAGGCCCTTCGGAAACTAATAACAAAAAGACACTAATATTCACGATATTTGCTTCAAATCTGTTATTAAATAATTGAATGAAATATTTATTTCAGACAAAAATTTGTTCCCAATTAGCGATATATTTATCTAAATATTATCAACAGTGCTGTCAATGAAAACATATTTTACTTCAAAAACTAAATATCGATTAAAATATTAAGTCTTAAGCTCAAGCATAACCTCAGTACAGAACGAGCGACGAACTTGAACCTAATTGTGCATATCATAGGTGTTAATTGGATTTTACTGTAGTTTTAAACATAATTAAAATATTTTTAATTAATTTTTAAAAACTACACTCATTTTTGATTAATCAAGTTCCAATCGAATAATATTTAATATATTCAATAGACTGTCAAAACATAAAATGCACATGTTCAGTATTAATTAAATCTATGTCAAACTAATTTTAAATTAGTTCTTCATCTGTAGGCACTTTCAGTGGTCGTAAGTTCAGGTCTTTCCTCATCTTTAAGCTGAGACTCAAAATCTCTAACATTTTGAACATTAATATTAATTTTTGTCAAAAGATTTCTATTTTTATAAAATATATTCAAAATTTTTAATTTCTTTTTTTTCAATCAATTTATTACTGAATAAATATTTTTCACTTAAACTTCACTTAAACTGAATTTTTATCATTTATTAATGTTTTTAATCAAAAGTTTCTCAAGTTTTCTGAATTTTAAATATGTTTTTACGTATTTAAGACTTATATTGACGTGAATTAAGTCCAAAGATTTTGAATTTAATACATATTTTGATAAAAAATAATTAATATTTATTGGAAAACATTTGTCAAAATAAATATCAAATGAATGAATGAATAAATTGTTTAAATTATAAAATTAGACTTTTTATACAAACATCTAAATTGCTTTCAATTTTTCATTTCTTTTAAGTTTTAATAATTATTTTGTTATTCAAAACAGAAACTATCAAAATATCTTTTTAGACCCTGGATGGTTTTTTTATCAAGAATAAATTATAAACCTATGAACGTTTACTGAGTCATAAAACTTATATCATCCCTATATTTATGATTTAATACCAATGTTTCCCAATCTAACAACCTTGGTCACCTACAGAGTGCTCAAGTCAAACCAATGAAATTCAAATTTAATGATAATCTGATAAAGAAATTTAAAGATCACTAAAATTTGTGGAAAATTATCTTTTTATGAGTTTTCACATGACTTGACTTGAATATAATATTTAGTCTTTAATTACAATTCATTTTTTGATAATTGAAATAAATGTCTCAATAAATCAAAAGACACTAAAATGTGTTGGAAGTGAAGCACAAAAATCTGCTTTCAAACACCGGTTTAATAATAAAATGCTTAAAGTTTTGATCGAAAGCTGTTTTTAAGCAGAAAACTTGAATTCAATATAAATTATGAAACTTTGAAAGCAATATAATTATCAATCAATTGAACTATAAATGAGAGATATTTCCTCATATTTAGGATATTTGTGACTCAATTCAAGTGCTTCTCATTTCTAATCAAATCTAATAATTAAATCAAAAAAACTTATAATATTATCAAAAGAGTTAACCGTTTGATAGAGCACTCAATTACCTGAAGACATGATGCCGGCTGTTGTATGACATCGCGCACATCATCCCAATTATCTATTGGCGATGTCTTCCCAAACCTAAGCGCACCGACCGGTGGTTTGGCGTAAGGAATGCCAAGAAATGTGTTGACAGTTATGTTATTAAACTTATTCTTAAAGCCTCTAATCTGACCAGAATTGGTGTCTATTGTCACGTAGTCTTTGGGCTCCACTTTGGGCTTACTTTTTGCTTCACTTTTATTTGGTTTAGTATTTTCACTGCTATTTGGGTCACAATTATCTGCTTTACGGAAATTATTGAAAGCGAGACTCACTATAATCAGGAGCACAACTAAAAGACCTGCGATATAATAGTATTTACGCTTCGCTTGATTTTTTGTATTGAATGTTGTCATTGTTCACAAACTTTGTAATAAATGTCCAAAAATAACAAATCAATTGAGAAATCAATTAATATTTCATTTATTGAACTTTCATTTGATGTGAGAATTGCTTCAGAATTCAAGCGAAAAGTTTTAATGTTTTAAATGTTTAACATAAGAGAGGTTTCACTGCTTTAACCGAATGGTCTGAAACACTATTCGAGTGACAAAACTTGATATCGAAAGCACTGGTAGAAAGTGATGCCTAAAGCAGTCATTACTACCATCTTATTCACTATTCGCTACAATTAGGAACTCCTATTCCGATGCAATTCACTCAATTCAAGGGCACTTTACTCTGAGTCCGGCTTTTGTACATATATTTTATAGTATTTTGATATTAAATTCAAATTTCTATACAATAATTATAAAACAATTTATTTTGAGTTTAAGTAAAGTTTAGTGAAAAAGACATTTACACTAAACGTGATTAACATATCAAACGTAGAAACCGATTATTTAATACAATATTATGTATTGAAAGCAATGTTTTTAGAAATACCACACGTTTTTCACATAAAAAGTAAATTTAGTAAAACTTTTTTACTTTTATATCATAACTAAGTTTACATTGAATTAAAAGTTGAAGAGTTGTTGCCTTTTTGATGATCTGATGATCTTATGAACAATGAAACTGAAATTATGAGCAAATATTTGCTGAAGAGTTGTATAAAAGATATAACAAATAGCTGTGAAAATATTTTTTTGGAGAATTTTGTTTCACTTTTAGACAAAACTTAAAAACATTTTTCAAATGAAAACTTTTTCAAACTCTCCTTATATTTGATTGAATAGTATTGAGTCAAAAGTTATTTCAAAAATTTTATTTTCATTTCATTACAGTAGAGATTGAAAGTCGAGTGAAATCATTGGTCTCAAGCCATAGCCTGTGGGCTCTGTTGAGTGAAATTGAGGCAAAATTGTATAACCAGTACAACAACTACCACTCATTACTGAAATATTCTCTGTCACTTGAAATACATGTAATTCATTGAATCACTTAATTTTGAGATGAGTTAAGAGATTGTAATTGAAGTAAAATAATTCATCGCTTATTTTGAATGATATTTTGATATATTAAACAAAAATACAATTAATGAATGAATACATCAATAATTGTCTCAATTTATGGTCAATAAGATTATCATTGAATAACTTAATAGTCTTTGATTTAAGAAAATATCAATTTTTGACATTTTATTCATTTAATTGAAAACTCAGGAAATAATTGATAATTAGATGAAGTTTTTATCACAAAAAATAAGTTTTTGTGAAAAATGAAAGATTAATATTGGGTTTTGGTTTTGTTACGCAAACAGCTCTGAATTAAACTCAATTTTTATCGATTTAATGAATGATTGAATTAATCACTTACTGAGAGATAATCAAAAATCCAGTTCTAGTTTTGATGTTTTACTTTAATAAAGAGTTATTTCATTGATATTAAAGAGATTTGAGTGCAAATAGTTTAAACAACCCCTGGATTAAGGGGTAAAACAGCAATAAATTTGAAATATTTTTGCTGATAATCGACAGAAAAATTAAATATTCATTAAATTTTATGAAAGTATTGAAGTATTGAAACATATTTTTGTCAATTAATTCAAAAACCAGGAAATAAAAGCTCAAAAATATTTTTTCTTTCCTTTCATTCAATCTCTTTATTATTGATTAATATTTATTTCAAAATCAAAATCAAAACTCAAACACAACTTATCTTTTAAGACAAATGCTTTAAATTTAGTGCAAAACCAATGCACTGAGACTTTTGACAATAAAAATTAACATATAATACAAATGTTTGAAAACCTTTTGATTAATTTGAATTTGAATTTGAATTTTAAAAACATTTGCTGAAAATGTTTATGAATTGAAACAAAAGTGTTGGGAATATGAGTGAAATTTTACATTAATTTGTTTCAGATATCAATTTTAATAAATGATTTGTTGATTAGTATTCAATACAATGAATGGCATTAAATGCCAATTATTTTTTAGCTGAAAATACAATTACTTTTAAGCAATAAAGCGATGAAATTGTTATTATTCTGTAACCAATTATTTAATGAAATTTAAACACAAAAGGTATGAAATGTTTAGTATTTTAATGAATAATAATTTTGAATACATTTAAATCTCTGCAAACATTTCAGTTTTGATTTATTTTTTTAATACTTTGAAATGAGTCGTATGTTTGAGAAGATTAATGCTTTTGTGCTCCTTTAATATAACGCTGAATATGTCGTAGGTGTTATATCACCTAGTTATAGCCAGTGGTCTGGTATTTAGTCTTAATAAAGCAAAATATTGATGAATTCATTTTTAATGTTATGTAAAATCAGATAAAATATGAAAAAATTATAATTTATTACAAACTTATTGTTAAAGTAATAAAATTTATGATCTTTTGATTTATTCCGGTTTTAATGAGATTAACCGAAAAACAGTTGTAAAAAGATTTAATTAAAACAAATATTGAACTGAATTTTAGATTTGTTACAAAATTTATTCAAAATCCAGAATCTATATCAAATTCAATACATGGTGTCTCTCGGGTAGAGTACCAAACTCAAACTCAAATATAAATATTAAGTGTTATTTTCATTGTTTTTGTAATTTTTGACAAAATTTTAAACTTATTTTAAAACAGAAATTATTATTTCATTTTCAATCCATTATTAAAATTCAGGTTATGTTTAAAATATTTATTATATTTTACACAAATATTTCAAAACTAATAAAATGTTAATTCAATCAAAACTTTAATTAAAAAAATACCAAAATTATGAACACTTTCTATAAAAGGGGTGAAAATAATTAATTAGAAACAATGAAATCTGAATATAGACTTACACTGAGTATATTAGGGGTATATTTGGAGTTTTATTCATCAAATCATTTTATGTAAAATACCTTTTGACTGATTTATAACATTCTTGTCATTCAATTAACAAATTATTATTCACAAAGTGTTGACTTTGTTTTTAATGATTTATATTTTAATTCAATTTCAACTCAAATACCAAATCAATTGATTGAATAAAACTAATATTGAGAGCAATTGATATTATTTTTGTTACTTTTGTCTCAAATTCCAAATATTTTTCAAATACAGTATTTTATTCAAACTAAAAACAAAATTCAATTTATTTGAAGTAAACATTAATTCAAATACCTTTTAAGATATGAAATTCAAATGAATAATATTTTTTTTTGTTTCATTTCATTTAATTTGAGTTTAGTTTTAGTAATGAAAAAAATTTGGGCAAACGTTTTACTTCTCATTTTCAATGTTTATAAGGGTTTGAAGGGTTGGGCGGCTATACATGTAATACTGTATTTACTGAGAATAAGTATCTGTTAAAAGAAATTCAAACAATTATTACAGTATTATTAGAGTTGAGTCACTCGGAGGTCATTAAATAAACTTTGTTTTAACTGCAAATCTTATGCCAATTGGCAGCTAAGCTGGTAATGGAGTTTAGGAAAAGTATGAATAACACCCCGGGTGTAGGTAAGGTTCACATGCATTGTTCAATTCATTTAATTATATACAAGAAATACATATTTTAAAAGTGAAAGAATATTTTTATATTAATACCGAAAATGAATTCAATGTTAACTTAAAATCAGTTAATTTATTAATAAATTCAATAAACATTGAAACCTTTGATTGAATTTATTGACAAAATTACCAAGAATAGTATAATTGTTATTAAATGATTATATTTTCACAAATTCAGTTTTTCAATTCAATTAAGACATAATCAATGAATGATTTAAAAAAATACAAAACTTATAAATTGTGACACAAAAATAAAGTTTTCATAAAAACAATAATCAGAAAAAGGTATTAACAAAATATCCTATCACCTTTTCTAATGCCTTGAAATATCATTTTGAATCAAAAACATCAAATATGATATTTAGTAAAATCCAAAATCATTTTTTAAAACATGAAATTTTTAAACCATTTAATAACAATTTGTTCACAAATTAGATCTAATTTCTTATTTAGTATATACACTAAAGTGTGTCACAAATTAATTACTAAATTATACTCCTTTTCAGTGAAAAAACAATTTTCAGATGTTATCTAAAAATGGTTTTTAGCGTAAAATAAAATTTATTTTTCATTGATTTTAAAACAAAAATAATTTATTGAAAGATAAAAACACATATTTTTGACTTCAATTAGCCTTCAATTCAATCGATTAATTCATTTAATTATTTAAAAGCTATTTCATTGTAATGACTTTCAAAACTATCAAAACTTTGAGTTAAATGAAATCAATTTTATTAATAATTTAGTAAAACATTTGAATTACAGGAAAATATTTGTTATGAAAAAACATTTAAAATAAAAATCATAATAAAAAATTAGTTGACTCCTGAAGTGGTAGGACAGTAGTGGTGGACAGGACTAAAACTTAAAACAAGTGTTGTTTCATCAATACATTTGGCAAACGTTTGTTTAAAAATAATTAATATACAGGTATATTGTTCAGTGACACAGGACACAGGGTTACACTGATCAATCACCACTCAATTTAGGTTTATACTGTATAAGAATATATTATTTAATATAATATTTGATTTCTTCAAAACATTTTGTCGACAATTATGAGAGGAATACTCGTAATCACAGACGTGTTTTGAACGAAGGGTTTGATTCATCACTTGATTTGTTTGAAGCAATTAAAGTACTTCTCAAACGGTTTGTGGTTTTCACTCAAATATTTTTAAAATTAATTTATATTTTATTTAAATGTAAACCTTAGGGACAAGAAACCCATTCCTGGATAACTCAAACATCGAGTGCTTATATACAGTAATTTGTTTTTATGGAAAAGAATGCAAAGAGTATTAGAAATAAATTATAGCTTTTAAACCACAAAACATGTCATAAATTCAATGTTTTCATTACAGATCCTAACCCTTACAATGATTTCACTCTATTTATGTAAGTTTGTGGACAACCAGTCAGTGCAGACATTCTCAGAGCTCTGAGACAATTGGTTCAAAGTGTTGAAAACCCGGAACTGTTTAGTAATTGTTTGATTAAAATGTTTTGAAATATCTATTGAATATAAATAACAAAATTCAAGAACATTTGTGTCACAACTTGGGCACAGGTATGTGTGTCTCTGAGTTGAGGTTTATCTAAAACCTGGAGACAGAATCCCATTCCTATGATTCAAGCAATAAAAGTATGTTTTGAATAATAAATTCAAATACAAAATCATTTTTGTTTTTATTTTCAGTCAATGTTTTCAAACTATATCTCCATTTATAAAACAAATGACAAGAAGTCTGTCCAACAAATGATTGATTCACTGAAAACACCCTTAAGTTTGTGAAGAAAGTTGTTATTTAAAAAATATTATTTTACCCCTTACGAGATGTGCTGTCACTTTCAGGGAGTCAACGAAAAACACTCTCATTTAAAGTGTAGATCTGATCCGTCAATCCCTTTGAGCACTGGTAGACAAAACGGAAGAACTGTTACCACAAAAAGAACTATTGTTTCGCATGACTTGGGATCAAATAGTTTTCAATAGTTATCTGAAGACAAGAAATCCTATTCTTATAGTGAAAGCAAAACAAAGGAAATGAATTCTTAAACAATCAATTGATTTGAGTTTTGATGAGATTATGAGTGGATATGACTTCCAACTCATGAATGCATTCATTTGTCAATTCATTAATTGTTTTATTAATTATTTTCAATTTAGAGTTCAACAGAGAGTTTGAAATCACTGGTAGTAAATAAATTATAATAATATAACCCTTAATAGTGAACAGATATTATGAAAATATATACACAATAGATGTATCCTTTATAACCCTATATCTCATCATATTTCTGATAAAATGTATGGTTTTAACTGCAAATTATGTGTCAATTGATACCCCATGTCATGCCATTACGGGAATGGAATTTAGGAAAAGTATTGATTCCGTTCACAGGATTTGTTTTTTATATAAAACAAATGCATATATGAATAAAATACTTTATATAAATACTGAAAATGAATACATTGTTGACTTATGATCATTGAAATTATTGATTAATTGAGTAAACATTGAATGAATTTATTCATAAAATTATAAAAAAATAATACAATATTTGTCTCAATTCTAATATAAAGTCAATTATTCAGTGAAAACTATATTTTATACAAATTTATAGTTTTTTGAAATGATTTAAAGAAAACTCAAATGTTTTACTATTTTACAGAAAAATTAGTTAAAAATGAAAATCAATTTTTCATAAAAAGAGAAAAATGAAGTCTCATCAGAGTCATCAGGGACAGGCATTATTAATGAGTCAATAATACAATATATTATATATTATACCATTCCCACTACCTTTCCTATTACAATGCAATTTCACTTTGAATTTAAAGCATTGAATATTTAGTTAAATTCAAAATTATTTCTTAAAATATGAAATATTTTTAACAAATTTAATAACAATTTGTTCACAAATTAGATCTAATTTCTCATTTACTGGACACTAAAGTGTGTCATAAATTAATTACTAAATTATATCTCTTTTAGTGATAAAATATTTTTCAGATATTATCTAAAAATGGTTTTTCGCGTAAAATAAAACTCATTTTTCATAGATTTTGAAACAAAAATAATTAATTAGAAGATTATAAATGCATTAAAAACACATATTTTTGACTTCAATTAGCCCTCAATTCAATCGATTTATTCATTTAATTATTTAAAAGCTATTTCATTGCAAAAAACGTTTAAAAAGTTGAGTTGAAATCAATTTTATTAATAATTTTTATCAAACACTTTAATAACAGGAAAATAATTGTTACGAAAAAACATTTAATAATAATATCTTAAATATTAGTGAGTCTTCAAAATCAGGGAAAACAGAGAGTTTGAGCAACTATTGTGTAAATAAGGGGTTAATATTACAATTAGTCTAAAATATGTGAAATTAATTGAGAATCTCTTGAAGGGAAGGGTAGTTCTTATCATTTAAAATGTTGGCCTTTTGTGTATCTATCAATAGTTTTGTTCATTTAAGGACTGAATTGATTATATTTTAAACTAAATATCAAACAAAACATTTGAAAAAATATAATTTCATATAAGAGTCTGAATGACTAGAAATTAAAGGCATTTTAAGCTATCATTAGATCATTTAAAAGCAAAGAATTAGTAAATAATCAAAAAATTTGGTCAAAATTTAAATGAAAACAAAATATTAATTAATATTTTCAAACAATTTCAATGAATTGATGGACTGTTTGATGGGATCTATAAATCTCTTCATTGACTCGTCTCTAACGATGTAATCATTAATTGTATTGAAATGAAAAATATGTATAAAATAGGGTTGAATTAAGTCACAGCACGTCCTGTAGTGGTATATAAGGACCCGATTGGAGTCGATGTACAAAATCGGGTGACTATTGTGTTGTCTATAATATAGTTTCCAAATGAAATGAATACCCATTTGTGACACCATTTCCGGTCTAATGATTATCACTTTGGATCGGATCTCATGCGGCCATACAGTCCTCTGACGGTAAAAGTTTGATATCTTTAGTCCATCGGATCTTCTGCTCAATTGTTGGTCAAACTCATTGCAGAAGAGAATGGTCTTCACTACCAGTGCTGTTGAACTACTGATGTCTTCTTCGGTGAGAAAGTCTTTAATTGTTTTGTTATTAAAAGTAATTAAATATTCGTCAAAATCGATGTGAATTTGGATGTGATTTGAGTACCGGTAGAGACAGTCGTGAACAGCAGTCAACTGTCCGTTTGCGTGGATCTGTGGCCCCAACCCTAAGTGGTCGGGCATTGGGAAAGGTATCAAATCGACGAATGGTAAGGCATTCAAGACATGCAACAACTGTTGGGTGGGTTTGGGGGCCAATGAAGTGTTGATTGAGTTATAAAAGACTATTTTGTTGATACCATTCAAACGATAATAAGCTATGAATTCAAACAAATTGATTGCAGAGATGTTGCCATAAAGAGGTCGCACACAAACCACCGGCGCTTTACTACCAGTGCTTTGATCTGAATTTGATTCAAAGGTATTATTACTGTTATTATTGACGATAAACACAAAATCTGATTCAATGGTCTGTTTATTACTCTTCAGATGTCTTTCAATGAGTTTTACTTTATTTATGACTACTTTTTGTTCAAAAAGTTTGGGTCTTTTGCACCGGATTTTGATCGCAGAGTATATATAGTCATGACTTTCAGGCAATAACTCAATGATAGCATTGGTCTTCAAATTAATACCCCTTTGAAAGCCACACAAGTACTCATAATCAGGGGTTTTGTTGATTTCATTGTTCAACAAATGATTAGTTTTTGCGAAACCAATGAAAACAATAAAATCATTGTTTGTTTCAAATGAAGAGAAAATATAAATATTGTCTGAAATGTTGACAAAATTGTAATTATTTGTCAATTCATTGATATTTGGCTTTAATTTCACGACATTTTCATAATTACTGTCAAATTGTTTATCAATTAATTTGAAACTAATGTTAAACTCATTAAACGTTTGGCAAATGTTTTTCAAATAAATTTTTTCATCGTTTAAATCAATGTTTAAAACTATTATTGATATGAAAACACAAATAATTAAAACAAATAACAAATATTTATTGAATTTAAATAACATATCATTCAATCACTAAAGCATTCAATCGTTTCTTCATTTCAAACACAAATTCAAATCATTTTTTGTTATTATTATATATTTTGTCTCAAAATAAATGACTTTTAATTCAAAAATGATTTTAATTTTCATTCAAAACAATAACAAACGAAACGACATATCCATTGGACCGGCGTTTTAGACATACCTTTCCCTTCACTGACATCTGTTATGCGATTATAATATTAGTCTAACTTTTTATTCAGTTATTTGCGGTTCAATTGAGTTCAAACTACCGGTGCTATCGCTATATCGGCTACGACTGGCCGATGACCGCTGTTGACCAACTTCTATGACACCTGAAGAGCCGACAGTGACTCTTATAGCGGTGGCAATGAATTAGCAATGACTACCTGTGCTGTTGTGGGTCAGGTCAGGTCAATGAGATAACTTTGCTATAATAGGGGAACACGTTTTGGGCCGACAGTGAAGGCAGAGTCAAACCAATGGATTATATTTAGCCTAAGAGTCACAACCGTCCCAAAGATCCCAAGCCATCCCAAAACCGGTCAGACATGTCGAGTGAATCTCTTCTCTCCTCTGACTAACCGATAACTGAATCATACATTCCATCGGATCTGGAGTTTTGTCATTCAATTTACAGTTACTTTCATTAAATACTCATTTATTTCACATAAAAACTAAAATTTATTTTTACTTTGAATTGAAAAAACTTTTTGTAAAAAGTTTTGCAAAACTTTTGGTTCCGTTGAAAGCAATTGAAAATCAAATCAAAGAAATGTCGAAACTATTGATAACTTTTGTTTGTTTTTTGCATTTTATACTCATTTTTGAAACCATTTATGCATTTATTGTAATAAATAATAGCAATTCAACCGAAGATTTGGATTCAATTGAAACCATTGACACAAAAGTGATTGAAAAGAGTTTCAATGATTTGAATGAAAGCTTCAAAAAGAGGAGAAAACGATCGGCACTTCTCTCTTCCGGTTCCACACAATTGGAGGGATCTATAGATCCGATGAAAGTCTACAGAGATTTGTATAAACGATATGATAATAGTGATGACGACGAGAGTAAGTCTCAGAGAAATGAGTGTCGGAAACGACGTCTGCGTATGTGTTCAGCACACCTGCCCTTCAACTCAACCGTCTTTCCAAACATAATCGGAGATAAATCTGAAGAAGAAGTCAATCAATCGATTCCTTTCTTCAATTTGTTGGCAAAGTCTGGATGTAATAGACGTTTGCGACAACTCTTGTGTACATTTTTGGAGCCCCCGTGTCATAACGGTAGACCAATCCCTCCCTGCAAGAAGTTCTGCAGAGTAGCACTGGAGGGTTGCGCTGAATATATTCCGGCAACCCTTGAACTGTCATCTGTTTTCGATTGCAGACAATATCCGGACTCAACTGATCCAACAGTTTGTGTGAACCTGGCTTTAGGCAACTCCTGTGCCTCCGATGAGTTCCACTGCCCAGACCTGACATGTATTTCCAAACGATGGGTGAGTATTGATATAATGTTAACAAAAATGTTCATTAAATGAATCAAAACTAATGTTTCAATGATTTAATCTCCTATTGAAAGGTCTGCGATGGCGTCAGGTATTCATTATTTCATATCCATTCCAACCCTTTCCTCAATTCCTTATTATTTGTTTCAGAGACTGTCTGTTCGCTGCCGACGAAGCAAATTGTAATAACGGACAGACAGAAGGTATTCAAATCATATAAGGGTTTAGTATTTAAGGGGTTTTTGTTTCAACAATAGTTTGTTCGTCTGAGGAGTTTGAATGCGACCGAAAGTGTGTTCCCCTGACGTGGAAATGTATGCAAACCCTCCTCACATTGTTTTACATCACTTTACATAAAATACCTATCCATCAGGTGATGGCGATCGTGATTGTCAGGACAATAGAGATGAGCAAAACTGTACTACTCGGCCACAATGCGGACCCGACAGGTTCAAGTGCACGGATGGCTTCGGGTGTATACCTCGCCGATGGGTTTGGCATTTGATTGATATCTAATGACTGTTTGTTTAACTATTTGTATCATTACTACAGGTTTGTGACGGGAAGGAGGAATGTCGGGACGGATCGTATGTTTCACTCATTTCTTATCTCTTTTTATATATTTATTGATTGATTCTTATCTATGATTTAGAGATGAAGTCAGTTGTACTCAAAAAGGTTTGTATAATAAGGGGTTTATTTCGTATAATAAGGGGTTATTTCATATAAATTATTAAAACTATTAACTTATGATTGATTTTGATTATAGAGTGCTCGCGCGGAGACTTCAAGTGTGATAATGGGGTCAGTATTTTGGGCTTATTTATTGATTTTCAATTTGTTTTTATTTCAAATTGCATTATCTGTGCACAGGTATGCATACCTAACATCTGGAGATGTGACGGCGCTTCCGACTGCAAGGATCAGTCGTATGTACTCTTTGTTTGATTTCTTACAACAAAACTTAAAATTCATTAACAATTCAAGAGATGAGAGAAACTGTGGAAATGTTAAAACAAATCAATTTGTAAACCACGGACTCGTAAACAGTGGACACAATATTCAATCAGATGGACACCAATCCCATCAACCAATGCAAACGCCCGCACAACCACCGGCTCAACCACCCGCTCACATGACCAATAATTTTCTCAGTGCATACCAACAACAGGACAATCGTTGGAATGGGAGTTAAATTGTATTGAATCTCAAGAAAACTTCATTAAATGTAATTTCAAATAGTCATCGATTGTTATATAGAGAAACCTGTGCTAATCAGCTAACCCTCAGCTAACCCTGGGATCAACTTATTTACAAAATCTTCACAAAACTCAGTAATCATTTTGAGTTATGTTTTGAGGATTAAAAAAGTTATTCAAAATTATTATTGTTTTTGTTGAATGATTTCAATGAAAACTAATGAATTGAATAAAAATATCTTTTTGACAATTGATAGTCGTTTTGAACACTTTTGAACAATTCTGAACAGGTATTCACTTATATGTCATTAATTCAATAAAACACTGATTAATAAAATTCACAATTAATTAAACTTAAAATTTATTTTCAATTGTTTTAATTAAAGACAAATGTTATGAATGATTGAAAATTAACGCTTAATTAAAGGGAATCTCTGTTTGTATTGTAAGTTATTCACAGATTATTGTTTAATAAATTCATTTTTTGCTATCAAATGTATTCAATATTTAATGATGAACTCATCCGAGCCATACAGCCATACATTCCTAATCTGATCTCAAGGCAAAGGCATTCAATTGAGACAATAGTCTAGATGTGAGTCTACTCTACGTCAAAGACAACACTTATTAATATATTCAGTACTTCTATAAGTTTTATACCAATGCTATCAATGTCTACAAAATTATTAGCATTTTTCCAATCATTTTCACTACTTTTAGAAAATTCAAAGAATTTATATAATAATTAATAAAATATTGAAAACAGGGTCAGATATCTCGACATTTTGATGGGAATATATAAATAAATTTATTTAATATCATAACAAGAGAAATGTTGTGATAATAGAAACAAAGGGGTTAAAAAATATTTTTTGTAATTATTGTGAAATTCATTAAATTAAATGAGATTTTTGTCAAAAGTTATGATTAATTGTGAGTAAAAGATGTCATAAACTATAGAGTTCTCAAAAAGTTATAATATATTTTTATAAATTGTTTAGTTTTTAGCAAAAATATTGAATGAATTTTCAATAACGAGTAAATCGTGAGAAAAGTTATTATATTTTATAAGAAAAAACACAAAATGATTGAAACGCTTAAATGATTTCATAATTAATATCTGACTTTGAATTTCATATGTTTTGCAATATTTTCATAACATTTATATTTTGAATGAGATTTTAGTTTGAAGTTTAATGTATTCAACAAAACAAACAGTTTTTCGCGTTTAAAATAATGTTATTTTTTATTCAGTGATTGTTTGTTCCAGTTATCAAACTTCACATAATTTACATCAAAATAAATGAATGATTGGTTGCACTCGACGTTATGACTCCAATCACAAACAGTTAGCTTTTGATTGAAAAGCAATTTATTTGGACAAACAAATGATACCTTCCGACCATCGGGTGTGCAAACATGGAAAACCTGACAGCGATATAGAGATTCAAATTAATTCATTATTTTTTTTCTTTAATTAAAGTACAAAAACATAAACAAAAAGTTATCTTTGATTTCAGGGACACTTGAAAATAATTATCATTTTTTAAGATAACCTCTACTTATCACTGATTTTCATCATTTATTTTGACTAAAAATGGTTTAGCTTTTAATTAGTCTTTGAATGAATTGAATAGTAATTAAAATAATTGAGACTTACTTTACATTTCAACTCAATGTCTGCATAGTATCCAAAATATCTCATTCTTTCACATCTGAACGCATTGTTTGGCGTTTTGTAAGTAATGTTCAAAGTATTGAAAGTTTGAGAAAAGTTCTCAAAATTAGACAAATCTCGGGAAAAGTTTTGTAAATCTTGAAAATCGTGAGAAATATTACGAAATACGATGTTTGGACTCAAAGTCCAGCCATTTGTGGATCTGTTCTCAAATCCATTGCGAGAATTGCGAGAAATGTTTCGATAATTTGTCAAATATTTTGTCAAATTTCGTGAATAAATGTTTTGATTGTTATTTATTTGATCGAAGTTTATGTCATAAAATTTCCAATTGATTGGACTAACGGTGGTTACAATTGGAGGAACGGATGGTATTTGTGATATCTGTGTTATATTATGATCATATCCATAGCCATGGTTTCTAAAGACACCGGCGGAACGTCTTAAGCCAAAGACAAACCGTTTTCTTGTGGGTGCCGTTGAGTTTCTCATCGGAGCGGGAGTGGTGTCATTAGGACCTGGCCATACATGAGGGTTGTATAGCGTAACCGATTTCTCAAAAATCATCGGTTTCTGAGAATTTAGTTCAAAATTCAGTTATTGTTGGAAATTAGTGAAACGTTAAGACATTTATTACAAAATGAATGACTTCTCAGAAACTATTCATTTATTTCAATACAATATTAAGTAATAATTGATAAGAAATAATAAGCGATTAATAATAATTGTTTGTTTGTTAAGGGAAAGGGTTTTTTAAATCTCATATTTGTTTTTAAGGAGATAATTGAATGAATTGTTAATTTCAATGAATTATTTAAATATTTATAACATTATAATAAAAGTTTAAAATTAAACAAAATATTTAGGAATAAGTCATAAAAGCAAATGAAAGATGATTTCACTTTTCAATCACTTAATTAGTCTTTCAATTCATTAGGTCTTTGTTTTAATAAAAAAGTCTTAAAAAATAAATTTCAATTGTTTTCAGACTTACATTCGTCGCTATATTTACTTTAAAGTAGTTATTAAAGTCAAACCCGACATCATTTTCATTTGCATTCACAACACTAAAAGCTATTAAAATATAATTTGAGAGAAAATAAAATCCATTTTAAGATAAACTCATAAATAAATGAAACAATTAGTCAATAAATGAAACTTTTTATTAATACCTTTGAAAAAGAGAAAGTATTTGATAAACAATTGAATTAAAGCTTTGACTTTCATTTAGAGTAGTCTTTCAATTGACAACATTAACAACACGTTTAACATTAAATTAAAGTCTTCAGAGAGAAAGTTGTCATTCAATTGAATTGCAATTTCAAAATGATTTTCAAAACTGATTTGATGTTATAAATCATTAATTGCTTTGAGGATTGAGTGTGACATCAATTCAATGACATAACCGTCAAAATGTTAAAAAGATTTTAATCAGAAGTGTCTTAAAAATAATAATAAGAGAAACAAATCATTAATAAATTTGATAACTATTATAGTCATCATTGAATGCATTGTTATTGTCATAAGTAATCAAATTTTATTATCGCTTTCTCTCTATTATTTCCTTGTATTTCATTATTTCATTTAATTTTATGTCAAACTAAGTGTTTGTTTGACTTTTGTTCAGAGATTTCAATTTCTAAACACCATTTGAAGGATAGATAGATCTTCGGCAGCCTTTGGGTTAGTCCTGACTCCAGAGCCAACTCTGCTTTTCATTTGTATACAAATATAATTAATATTTGATCAAAACCTTCAGAAGTGAATAATTAGTCAATTTCAGTATAAAATCAATTTTATTTTCATTTCAAAATCAATTTTATTGACAGATATTTGGATTTATATTGATTAGTGTTTTGTAATCTATAAAAACATTTATATTTTTTCAATGAATTATAAAATAGTTATTAAAAAGTGATTGTAATATAAATTTCAATGAAAATAATGGACTTATCGTTGAATAAAAACATGAGAACATGTATAGTATGTAAAGATATTATCTTCCGTGAATGACGATTATCTTCCCGGGCTTTCTTCTGGTGCCCTTTTTCACGATAACAATTGGCGGGGAATTAATGTTTGCAATCACTAAGATCTTGTCCATATATCTTCTCGACTCCACAGACACCTGGTTGATCCATATCTGCGCCGATATCATCAAAATAATTATAATTAACTCAACTTTTTTGACAGACATTTCACTAATAACTGAAAACTATTATCACATTTCACTTGTTGTCTGAATTACATCTAAAACTTTGGTTTCAATTTCAAACTGAAAATGAGTTGAAATACAACTAAATATAACACATTTTAAGTAGAATTTTATACAAAGATATCATTTATGATAAAATATTTGTGAGAAATAATTCATTTAATACTGTGTTTACGGTTTGGCTGTCATTTCGGTCAAACCGTTATTTCATGTGCTTTTAATTTCTCAAAACCTCTTTTCGTGATATTCAGAGACATATTATGTTTTTCTAAATTTAATCATTGATTTCAATTTAAACTTATTTTTGGTTAGAAATGAATATTTTTTGCCTAAATATAGCATTTGTTTAATGATTTTCAATATATTCTCTCATTTATTATGCATTTATTAATGCAGTGACAATTGAATTCAATTAATGGTTCGGAATATTTCAAAACTTATTTATAAAAATAACATTTCATTAATAAATTAATGAATTTTAAGGTTAAGTAAATTATTTTTGCAATTCATTGAGAAAATTTGAATAAGATTTCCATATTTGATGAAATATTTAATGAATTTTAATATTTGATTAAATTTTAAATAAAATTTAAGACAATTATAGCGAAAATAAATAATAATTATTTGTATAATAAATATAAAAACCATTCAATCTGTCAATCAATTGGTTTTGTATTGAAATTACATTGAATCAAATTATTGTACATTTTTAAAAAAAAAGTTTTATATCTTTAAGAGATTTGAATAATTTGTGTGTAATTTATATCTTGACGTAAAGCCTATAAAAGTTAAGTCACGTATTTGTAATTGATTTCTCGATGTACTGAAGGAGTAGTTTGTAATTATTTAATCATAAATATTTTATGTTTGACTCCAAAAACTAAATGCAATAATAAATGTAAAGTTTGTAAAGATTTTAATCGAAATATCAATAAAAATCATTAAAAATAGTAATCAATGAGAAAATTATTACTCAAAAACTGTTTCATTACTTTAATCTATATTTTACATCAAATGGTGTTTTATATCCAATTAATACAAATAAATGCCTAAAAAGTTGTGAAAACCTACTTTTGTTTTAAATTATCGATTGAATGATTGATTGATTTTAAAATGTTATAAATTAGTTTTAATTTGAAGAATACTGTACTCAACTGAACTTGGTTTTACACAATTGATGGTGCATTTGATTTATTCAAATAAATATCGTACAAAAGGAAAGTTAAGGGCATAGGGATAGGGATAGGGATAGGGATAGACAGGTATTATATTCAGTCAATCTCTTTGTATTCTGCTTTTGTATACATTTAAACAATTGTATGCTTTTGTAGAGATCCAGGTCATGGCTAAGGGCATTCACATTTCAATTGAATATTTCGTTAATTTCATTAATACATAATTTTGTTAATAATTACAAACATTTAAATATTTTGCCAAAAACTCAAACAGACTCTCCTTTTTTGAAGTTGAAAATCAAAAATAATTATTTAATAATTCCTTTAAATAATTGAAAATCTCTTCAAATGTTTTGATTTATACTTAATTTTGTAGACTTTTTCAGTTGAAAACTAATTTTATTTACAATATTTCTTAAATATTTTTATTGTATTATTCAAGTGATAAATACATAAAACTATTTTCAGGGGTATTTCAATATTATTTTTTAAGAAAATAAAAGTGTTTATAAATTTTCACTCCATTAACAAAAATTTAATGAAATGTAAAAACATTTGAAATATTATTGATTTATAAAAATTTATCGTTTATTGCAAATAATAAAAAATTATTTCTCAAAGATGTTTCAAAACTATAAATAATTTATTCAAGTTATGACTCATTTATATTTGCAATAAAGGCTTTGGACTGATATTCAACTGAAGTTAAAAATCAGATTTGTTTTTGATATAAATCGTAAACTAAATGATAAATTGTAATCATTTTTTGTTACTTAACTCTAAATAAACACTTGATTTCAAGGTTTTGTTTGTAAAAACAAAATGAAATATTTGAAAAGGATTTCAATTTTTTCTGAATTTCTGATTGATTTTCTAAACCATTAAATGATTAATGGATTGATGTTTTATAACAACACACAAAACCACTTCCTATGAGTGAACCGATTATTAAGTTATTATTTCTCATCAAATACTTAATTATTTTTATATTTAATTCATTATCTGTTGAGAAATGTGTGGAAAAATCTTATTATAATTATAACGTTATGTAAAATAGTCTAAAAGTTTTTTGTATAAAACATTGCCAATGAATTGAATGGCCTTTAAGTTGTCAATGAAATTTCAAATCATGTTCAAAGTGTTTTGGATATTATTTTTAATTATACATACAAATCAAAAATGTTGTCATAAAACTGAAACAAAACCTCTAATTATTGGATAAAATTTTGTTTTGTATGAAAATTCAACGATAAAATCACAGAATATATAAATAATTTCAAATTGTATTAAAAATAATTCTTTTATTAAATAATAAAATCAAAAGAATTGATAAAAATATTCAGATTTTAATTATTGACTAAAAATATTGAATTTTAAACAAAAACATTAATTGATTTTAATTTTCTTGTTTTTCTCTAAACCAATAAATCTCTAATTATTTTTAAAGTAATAATTAAATTTATGAATTCATTGAACGCCTACTCATAAGCACTCATAACTGTCTATAACTATACATAACTTTCAATAGTTTTTATTCTTTGACTAAAAATTCTTTATGTGTTTAATAACACACTAATACTAGAGTCTAATACCAGAGTCTAATAGCATATCAATAAAATATAAGAAATGTTTTGTTAAGTAAAGTCTTAACTATTTTTCCACTCATAAAGAACTGTCTGAAGACCTTAAGGCAGGTTTTGTTTGTAATGACGGCACTGAACCTCAAGGCCAGTGAATGGTACTGAAGATTATCCACTCATATAAAAGTGATAACCAATTAAATTGTTTAAAATTGTTAATCGACTTCAAAATAGCGTATATTCTGTGCGAGAATTCATATAAACCTTAATAACTGTATAATTAAATCGGTTTTTGTTTATATACTCTCACTCTCTGTCTCTCAATCGTTGAAAAGTCATCTCATCTTTAAAAATAAATTCATTTGAATTTCAATCGATTGAGACTTTCAGATGAAAACAACTTTCCCCTAACTTTTGAAAATATTTTATCAACACTTTTGTCAACGTTTCCAGTCGTGGGAACTCCTGGAGTATATGTTTATGAATTGACACATAATAATAGCTCAAGAATTGTTAGCCCAAACACTGCCCAACAATTCACTCCTGAATTTGATTTTTATCATTGAATTCAAAATTGAAAATATTTTTACTGAACAATGATTTTAACAATAAAATGCTTTCGACAATCAATCGTCAAATTTTTATTATTGTTTTTGTATCTAATCTTTTGCTTAACCAAAGCCAAAGCTGATCATCACAGCACTGACAGCTCAATAACTTCGTCAAAAGGTATTTAATATTTTTTTTATCAATTATTGAAACTTTGATTTTCTATTCAATAAATATTTATTAACATTTCAATTGCTTTTTAATTTGACGTTAAGTGCAATAAATATTTTGTAAATACTTTTCAATTAATCAATAAATCTGTTAATCAGTTGTTAATCGCTTTCAGCAAAACTATTGTTATCAGTATTTCAATCTAACAAACCTTTCACTTAAGACTCAAATCTCAATAGTTTTGTATCAGATTATAAATCTCTTAAACTAATAAAATCATGATTTTATGAACTTTAATTGAAGTTAATTAATAAAAAGACTCTCAATTCTAGAGTAAATATTTTCTCACCACTACTAAACTCATTGCTATTTTTAAAATAAATTTAAAATTCATTGAATATTTTAAAACTATTGCATAATCTCTGAGAAAATTATTGAATATTACATAAACTTTTATTTTTACTAATGTTTTTTTATTTGAAACGAGTTTTCAATAATTTTTTATTGAAATTTCAGTTTTTATGAAATTTTCTTTTGAAACCCATTTAAACTATTGATACAAATATTTCGTATTCAAAACTACTTGAGATAAAAACTATATTACGAAACAATTGCCTGAAATTTGAATTTGAATATTATTTCATAACTTTATTATCTATTCATAAAGTTTTGTAATTGAATTCAAATACAAACTAAGTATTAGTTTAGATATAATTGTAGAGTAAATGCATTGCAAACCCCAAAGGAGTGTCTCTTTATATCAAATTTAAAATAATTATACAATAATTTGGTTTTGTCTGAACATCTGAAGCAATATTCAGTTTACGTGACAAAAAAGTTAAACTTATTTTTAAATTAAAATAAAATAAGAAATTTTTCAAAAATTGAAATATCAGTCCTGTCTTTGGGGATGACATGCAATGTATTTCTTTATGCCATTTGAAAAACACTATTAATAATATATTTAATTAAATCACTTTGAGATGTACTTTCACGAAAAAACCATTGGGTATTCCGTTGTGTAATAATTATATTATAATTCGCTATTTATTTAACAAAAATTCATACATTTCTCACCAAATTCAAGGACTTATAGGGTTTTACATG
This sequence comes from Pantelozetes paolii, assembly GCA_034687845.1. Lineage (NCBI taxonomy): Eukaryota > Metazoa > Arthropoda > Arachnida > Sarcoptiformes > Oribellidae > Pantelozetes > Pantelozetes paolii. Next base: position 32,139 of record JAQGAT010000138.1, read on the forward strand.
TATTTATGTATTTCATGAAACTTATGTCAATGAAAAACAATTGTGTTTATTGTTTCAAATACTTCTCTAATGCTATCGAAAAACAAAATATTTTAATAATAGTTTGAGAAAAACATAAATTTAATCCATTATTGAAAAAATCAATTTTCCTCTCTTTGAAAGACTGAACATTCAATCACAACAATTCATTCACTCATTTATTGGCTTACAATGCAATCAATTCTTGAGATTATTATCGCATATATTATGAGATTTCTTTCATTGTTTGTATTCATAAATAAGAAATGTTTTGCTTTATTTCATAAGAAATTTATAGTCTATTGTCAAGTGTTTGTTATTATTGACAAAATTTCAATGAAATATTATTAATGTCTGTCATATCTATACATACCTTTCCTTTTCTTTATCTGATTTATTGCAAAATGAATTGACTTTCAGCAAAATATTCTCTATATTTATGAGTATAAAACTATTTTTATCAAAATATTGGATAAATTGCTGGAAAATTGGATAAAATTTATGAAATGATTGCGATTTCGGATTTTTTAGAAAATTTTATCACAAATTAGTCATTAAATAAAAATGTGATAAAACCTTTGAAATTATAGTTGAATTGAATATATAATAATTTATAGATATTTCAGATGTTATTGAAGTTTAAAATTAATTTATTCTGAAGATTGAAAACAAAAAATTATAACTCATTTACAAAATGATAAGAAATTTGAATAAAATTAAACTTATTTTTGAGTAAAACAAAGAAGTAATCAATAATACGATTGTCAACAGAGAGTCTCAAATGATTTTGTGATTTACTAACAAATGATGAATTGTATATAACTTTTTGGAAATTAATTATAAGTTTTGAATCAAATTTTTGATAAAAACAACTCAACTCTTATTGAACTAAAAAATCCTATTTCAGACTTATTTGTCTTAAAATTAGTGATTAACTGCAAACAAAGACAAACGGATGGTTGGGTTAACTCTACCAAAAGTCAATCAATCTTTTTATTAGACAACAATTAATTTGCATTTAAAATAGTTTGTAATAAAAAGGTTTGACTCAAATCCAAGGTTTTGTTAATTGGTTGCTAAAAATTATATTAATATTTCAAACATTTTATTTATTTCTTATATTGAAAGCGAAACTCAAAGCACTTGAAAGTAATGTTAAATTGATTTCTTTTAACTCAAAATAAATTATTTTTGTGTCGTTTCCCTCACGTATTACGAAATTTTGTTTAAACTCTTAATTGAAATAAAAAAAATCCAGTTTTGAGTGAAATTCAAATAAATGTTTAGTTTTTTAAAAATTTACTTTTTATTTAAACAATCATTGAATCAATGGTTTTGTTCATTGAAAATGACTTTTTTGGCGTTCAATACATCATATGATATAAAAATACATTTATTGCACAAAAAAGAGTCTTTAGATTAGTTTTAAAATCAATTAAAATCTAGTTTTTTATTAATTTTTTTATTATTTATTCAAAATTAGTCAAAAGAGCGGAATCTTTGGTCAAATCAGACATTAATGGATCAGTTAATAGAAGGACACGAAGACAAGAGACGACATCACAGTTTGACTTCTTATACCAAACCCTTTACGACAGGGGTTTGTTTAAAATGTGTTCAATTATGAGAAATGCAAACCAAACACAACTGAATCAAACACTCGGTATTCAAGTAATCTTTAATTGAAACTCATTTTTAATTATTTGAATAATTAATACAAAAAATAAATAAATTTAAGAAAAAATAAAACTTTTATCAAATATTTTTAACATTCAATGAAATCAAAGAAATTTTTCTCATATTTCTGTGAAAATAATTAAAATTTTTCATTCAATTAAATGATTACACGATTCACGACTTGAAGGCATTATTTGACAAAAATGTAAAAATCAATGAAAACCCCCTGACTTTCAAACAGTTAAAGTCACGGCTCTGTAATTAGAGACTTAAAAAATCATTAATAATTTTATAAAAAAAACTTTTTGTGAATATTCTCTTGTTTTGTACAAAATTTAAATATATTTTTCGACAATTTTTATGAATTTAAAGTTATTTTTAATATTTATTGTCATTAATAGGCATTGAGTTTACAATTCTAGCCCCAAGTGATGAAGCATTTGATTTGATCCCGGGGTCACAGTTTGAGGAATTGAAAACCGATGACAACAAGAAAATTGAATTCATTTCACAACACATAATACCCAGTCGTTTGGCTTTAAGTAGTTTTCGAGCTTTAGATGAGAAGGAAGTACTGACTGCTAATGGCCAGGGAGTACACATAACAGCCTATCCAAACGGGGTCAGTTTACATTCAATTTATTATTCATTTCAATCATACACTCAAAACTAATTATTAAAATTTGAAGGCGTTTTGTGTCTTATGTTTTATGAATTGATTTAATTACTCACGTTTTGGAAAATTTATTGAACACTTGTGCTAATCCTTGTCCTTATAATAAGCAATTTAGGAAACGTCGAGTGCTATCCACTCTCTATTGATATTTTTGAAGTGCACTCAATGTTAGATTGTTTTACAATTAATGAAATAATAATATTATTACTGTATTTAGTGATTGATTGCTATATAATAGAGAGTACTTTAACTCAATTTAGATTTTATTAACAAAAATAATAATCTTTTCCTTGAATTCAAACTTTTATTATATTTTAAGACAATTAAAACAAAAACACAATTTAAACACAATTTCTTTGCAAATAAAACATTAAAATCACTTAAAAATACAATAAATCCATATTTTGTCACATTTTTAAAGCAATCATTCAATTTTTGAAATGTATTTCAATATTAAGACATTTCAGACAAACCTATAATTTAAGTAAAAATATGTTTCAAAATATTTTTTCTTTTGTTTTTTATTTAAAATAAAAGTTTGTGATAAACGGTGCAAACGTAGTGGACGGGGATATAGTTATAATTAATTCAAACAATTTGGTTCAAGTGTTGGACAAAGTATTATATCCACAAAAAGCCTTGAATTTGATTGAAGTGATGGAAGAAAACCCATATTTGACTCAAATCTCATCGTTTTTATCACTTTCTGGACTTCAAAAAGAGTTAACAAGTAATCAATTGAAGAGTTTTTGAGAAAACTATTAATTTCTTATTTATTTTTTATACGAAAGCCAACGATTCCTTCACTTTCTTTGCACCCAATGATGAAGCATTCAGAGCTGTTCCCTGGCCTGTCACCCAACAGATGCTTTCAAACAATACCTTCTTAAGATGTCTGTCAAACATAACATATCCTGAACTTTAGTTAATTGATTAAAATGTTGATTCCAGTGCTAATCGCTAATCATGTGATACCGGGTAAACATTACGCGACGGGTTTGCCATCAAATAAATTGCACTCTATTGGTGGCAATGTATTGAACTTCACGAGTAGGACAGGTATGTAATAAACTCAAAAAATACCTTTTTATTAGTGGGAAAGGGATTATATTCTTGAGACTAAGTTTTAATAATGATCTCAACCCTCAGTTCAAAGCCATTCATTAGTTTTGGTGAATTTGGTTCCCATTATAACCTCAGATCTGATCGCAACTAATGGTGTGATTCATGTGATTACAAGAATAATGCTTCCGAAGGAACTGATGGATGATTGCAAGTGTCTCCCAAAAGCTGTCGAAAGTCCACAAAACACTTCTCAAACAAACGATACTTCAGACCAATTGATGAAAGAAATGATGGCAATGGACCCCAACTTCAATATCATTGAACGACGCTTTGGATCCGCTCCAAGAGCTCAGACCCAAAACGGCAATCACTTTACGTCTACACCAAAACCCGTTTCATTTAAATCCTTTTGGGACGACATCTTTGCCACAACCGAAGACCAGTCAAACACAACTGCGCCGACAAATCAAACGCAAACCACTTTAAGCGCCGACAGATCTACTCATTTGAATGATTCAACAAAGAGTACATCGATTCCAATCACTACTGATTTGCCATTCATTTGGGATATTCTGACGACACAGACATCACAAACACCAAACCAAACAACTGTGCGATTCACTAATAGACCACTGCTTAGGGTTGACACTACGAGAGCACCGGAAGCTATGAGTCGAAGACACTTCACAGCCGGTGTTAGATATGATGATGAAGTGAACGGAACCACAATTACAGTCAACGGTTCAGACACTGCATCGACACCTATTGCACCATCGATATGGACCCGACCCTACTATAGGCCCGGGAGTAGAAGGAATTTGACTGAATCTACCACTCCTTCAATTGAAACGACAACTCCTCTAACAATTGGAAACTCATATTTCAGACCGACTTTGAAACCAGTCTTCAAACCAATCACTTCTAGAGATTCACTCGAATATGAGCCCAACAGTGCATCCAATGCTACCGTTCCTCCATATGATAGACGGTTTGGTACTCAGAGAGAAAGAGTGCCAACAAATCAAAGTAGTGATCCGTTTGAGAGTAGATCCCGAATGAGAGCACAGGAACTCATTAAACAGACGAAAGACCAATACATAGAACAAGAGGTCGAACCCCAACACATGCCTAATGAAACCCAATATCCCTCTGAAAGACAACAATTCCAACGCAATCCCTATTTGCCGTCAAACGCACAAAGAGTACCTCATTCTCAACCCATTCCTTCACAAGCATTCACTCGAAGACAAATGAGACCAACATTTGATTCGCGAAGAAATGAAACACAATTTTCAGCCGAAGATAATCAACAAACGGAACAAAAGCCTTATTCACCCACTTCTTGGAGTCATCAACAAAACACATCACATCCCGAGTCTAAGCCTTGGGCTCCATATTCATCATCAAATACTTCAGCGGAAAGGTATTCTCCTGACCCAAAAAAATCTCGATTTGAGTGGTGGGACTCTAGATATGAAGACCCGGGCACTCCTATGGTGTACAAATCTCCAGCTAAAGACCAACCTTCCAGACGTCCCGATTATAGGACTCGTATGCCATCGGATTCTTCCCCATCCTTGAGAACCAGACCCGGAATATCTAGAGATTATAGACCGGGTGTTGTTTATACCGATGAAAAGGAGAAGATCTCTCCTTATTATAGACCACAAGAAAGAAAGAATGGTTTGGTTCGACCTTATTATCCGCACAATGAAACCAAATCAGGGGTATATCCAATTACATACAGACAATCCCCTTATTATAGCCCACGAACTCCTATGGATTCAAAAAGACCGTCAATTCCTTCAAGAGATGTCTATTCCAGACCTGAATTCGTTGACAGAACTTATGTTCCCAATTATGACCCTTACATAAGAGCACCTGAAATGAATGTCGGAGAGTATCCACACGTTTATAATATTGATCACTCATATCAACCGTCCAAACAATTCAGGCCTGCATTACGTGATCCCAATTACAGAGACCATAGATTAGATCCAATGGACAGAAGAAGACCTACGAAAACAAATTACGATAACATTAGAAGAATTGGAGACAAATCGAGACGACCTGTCGATGAAAGACCTAAACCATCGGTAGAGGAGAAGTCAGATCTGAAGACAATCAGTGAAATCATGGAAACCCCTGACCTTATGATTGGCGGAAAATTCAAAGAATTTGAAACTTTGAAAGAAATGGTCAATAAGTCTGGCCTTTGGGAGGCATTGAACCGCCCGACCACTCAAATCACTATTTTTATGCCAACAGACGATGCCTTCAATGCCATTACCGACGGATCAGTTGATGAAATGAAGAGAAATCCAAAACTTGTCAGAGATTTCCTGACTCAACATATTCTGGGTTATAGTCTTCCGCCACAGGATCTTAAGAATAATATAAGAGTGAAGTCATTGAATGGTGAAATGCATTTAATCAATGTCATCGATGGCGGGAAAGTTGGTTCACATTTAAGTGACTTTTTACTCAGTTTTGTATAATTTCTTGAAATTCCCGACAGATATTAATCGATGGACTGGAAGTGATCGCTGCGACGGCAGCCAAGAATGGAAACGTCTATGTGATCGACAATATCCTTGAGAGGAGTGGCCGGAGATCCCGATCTATTGCCGATGAATTGAAGAAAAGACCGGATTTAAGCACTTTCTCTAATTTAATACGAAGAAGTGAATTCAATAAAACGATATCAGAAGGTAATCGCACCGTTGGTTGTGATAATAAGATAATCAGTTTGTTGTGACACTTGTTTATCAATGAATTGTTTAGATTCCGGACCATTTACTCTAATGGTTCCCAACAATGAAGCCCTGAATAAATTGAATTTAAGGGAAATCATTAAAAGTCAAACAGATTTGAATGGTTTGTAGGAATTGTCGTTCAATTGAATTGAATGTCAATTAAATAATACTTTTATTTAGATTTCATTTCAAAGCATATAATGAATGGATCCGTTTATAGCAACCAATTGCTGGACACAAGAGATTCTTCTGGGTTTCAATCAGATATCAGACGAATCGGTTTGAGTTCAGGTACAGTATTATCAATACTTCACTAACTGATTGAATACTTGATTTACAATTTAAACAGATTCTGATCAGTTTGTGAACAATTCAACGAAAATGATTGATTCAGACATAACCACAGAGAACGGAGTCATTCATATAATAGACAGTGTTTTGCCTCAAAGACTGAATATAAGGGAAACAAACGATAGCTTTGATGAAAATAACGGTATTTTTGAGTGAATTTAAACAAAAGTTTAATTATATTTCAATTATTATTCAGAAAAAGACGATTCAAACAGAAATGCAAAACAATTAGGTATCGCAAGGACTTCACAGAGTTTAGGGATCAGAAGGTTTGCCAATTGGCTCAACAAAAGCGGTTTAATCGATGAGTTGGTCAAAGATGGTCGACAATACACTGTCATTGTGCCCACCGATAGGGCTGTTGGAAAACTTCCCCTTAAGATACAGTCCATTCTGAACAGTGAACCGCAAAGACTTATTAATCTTTTAGAGTATCATATAATCCCTGGTTTTGTGGACACAAAAACATTGAAAGACAACGAAATGTTGACAACAATTAATAATAAGAAAATACGATTCAATCGTTTAGACAACGGAAAGGTATTGACCTTTTCTGGAGCGCCAATCAATCGACAGAATACGGAACAGAATCTATTGATAATAGCCGTCGACACTGTCTTATACCCACCGCACGGGACAGTCCTGGAGTTGGTTGCAAAGTCACCACTCCTTAAGACATTCAATGAGATTATAAAAAGTGCGAAAATAGACGAAGAATTGAACAATAGTTCAGAAATTACTTTATTTGCGCCCAAAGACGAGGCACTCAAGCAATTGGATGCAGAAATACTCGAGCGCTTGAAAACTGATCAAAACTATAGCAGAGGTTAGAAAAAGGGGTTAAAAGGTTTGCAAAGGTTTCATAAATTGCATTAAATTTGTTTAGAGTTTGTTCGCAAACATATCGTACCAAAAGTGATGTTCACGAGTGCTCTTCAGTTGAATGAAGCAAATAATGTACATAAGGAACAGGCACTCAATGGAGACACTCTTAAGATACATAGGAAACCAAGTGAGTAGTGGTTATAGTGGTCAGGGATTTCATGTTATATTTCTCTATTATTAAATCAAACAATCCTTTCCTTAGATTGTGTTTCAGTCAATGGTATTATCCTATCGTTTGCAGACATCACAGCAACCAATGGTGTTCTTCATATCATTGATCATATCATATGAGAAATGATTGATATTTTGATAATTTACTAATAAATGGATGAAAATGTGGATTCAATTCTTAAGATTCAGTATTTCGTGAATTGCGTGAAAATGAACAACAATTTTGTCATTTATTTTACATATTATTTAACATTTAATTCATTTCCCATTTTTGCCATAACTTCAAGAACTAACACAAAAACTTTGAAAACAATATTTTAATAACTATTTTGAGAAATGAATGAAAGTTTTGAATGATTTCCAGAATTTTCATAAATTATAAACAATTAAACCAAAAGTTATGCCAAAACTTAATCTTTGATTGATTTCATTATTAACTAATTTTATGTTTAAAATTGCGGTTAATTTTAGACCATATTTACAATTAATACCAAACCCTGAATACCCTGTTATTGCGCACAGCATTCCCAGTGACCCTACAATAAAAACACATAAATTATACCGAGTTTTACAAAAATTAGTCATTTATTACACGACTATTACATCATTTGATTGCAATCCAAGTAATGACCAAATTTGTAAAATTCATAATAAAATACTATTTATATTATAATTACGACTAATATTACAAACATTTCACTTATAGTTCACATTAATTGTTTGATATCTAAAAACTAATAATAATTATAATTATATCCAATAATTGTGTCAAACCTTTGAATATTATATTTCAATAAAAATGTGAACAGAATTTCAATGAACTGAAAGAATATTCTTATGTTTTGTTAAAGGATTTTATGTTTCAATGAATTCTCACTTTTGATCACATTTTACACCAAATGTTAACAAAACTATTGATTTTTTGAATTACATTTAAAACTGGATATAAAATCAAAACTTCTTTTACAAACTTTAACTACAATTAAATTTGACTGCAATTAAGTGTGGATTTGAAGCGCCGGCAGAGCGAAGCACAGGGATGTGAAGGGAAGTTGTATTACGTTATATGTGAAGTGAATATAAGGTTAATCTAAAAACGTGTGAAATGTTTGATGTTTTTTACATTTATTTTTAAATGCATTGAAAACTTATTTACAATTTTGTTGTTGTTTTGTAAACAACTGTTGAAACTATTGATTGGATTTCAAGTTTTGGTCAAAATATTAGCAATTAATTGAAAATTGATTTCAAATATCATTAAAAATAACTTTTATTACAAACTCAGAGGTAATTGAAAAGTGATTTCAAATATTTTGAACATTTGTTGCAATAATTAAATGTCCGATCAATTGGTTATCATATGATATCTGAAGACTAAGTGATAAACAGTTTAACTATTATTTGAAACAATTGTTTATTTTGTTATCTCTTAAGAGATTATCTCTTATTTCAATGTCTTTTGTATTGAAATTGTCTTTAATTTTGTAAACATTTACCCATTTTTTCACCGCTTTTGCGGATATTTTGCCAAAAGTTTAGTTGAATTTTGATTTAAAATGTATGAAAATAATTAAAATAAGGGGTAAAACCATAAAATCATTTGTTTATTACTTTGTAATTTTGGTTTCCAGGGGTATATCATTATAAACAACTACAGTCAGGGGTTTCCTTAAAACTTATGATTAGTTATCCATTTATTGTAGCATTAAATCCTCCTTTAAGGGGGTTTACACCCAATTAAACTCACATTTGTATCTCAACCCCCTTTACTGGTTGTCCCCCTGTTTACTCAAAATTGTTTATTAATTACTCAACAAATGAAATGATTTTTTATTTTTGTTTATATTTTTAATAAGTTTTTAATATTTCAGACATTATTTGCATTCAAAGCCTAAACGAAGAACTCGTTTGGGATTAAACACAAAGACATTGAGATTACGTCTAAATCTGATCCAAACAATGGGCAGTGGTTTGGATAAACCCCGCACTGAGAAGCAGACAGAGGAAGGGGAGGGAAATGGCCTTAAGTTTGGACTGAGTTGTATGCAGGGCTGGCGTATGAAGATGGAGGACAGACACTGTGCACAAGTAGGTCTGGATCAGCTCAAAGACTGGAGCTTTTTCGCTGTGTTTGATGGCCACGCGGGCGCACAGGTGGCCGCACATTGCGCTGAAAATCTGTTGAACACAATCATACTTTCGGAACAATTCCGACAAAACGCTTGGGCTTTGGACTCATGTGTTTCGGAACAACAGAAAGAGTCAGTCATTCAGTCCATCAAAAATGGTTTCTTAGAATTGGATGAGAAAATGAAATCATTGCCGGAATTCCTGTCCGGAGAGGACAAGTCGGGAACGACAGCCATCTGTGCTCTTATGTCCAAAACCCATATATTTATTGCTAACTTAGGGGACAGTCGGGCCATAATGTGTAGAGACGGCAAAGTATTCTTTGCTACCGAAGACCATAAACCCAATAATCCTGAGGAAAAGCAGCGTATAGTCGACGCCGGCGGTAATGTTATGATCCAAAGAGTCAACGGCGCTCTCGCTGTGAGTCGAGCGCTCGGAGACTATGATTACAAACAATTAACTGATAAAAAATCTTACGAACAATTGGTTTCACCGATGCCTGAGGTCACTGTCATTGAAATGAATTCTAACGATGAGTTTCTAGTCCTGGCCTGTGATGGGGTTTGGGATGTAATGACTAATCAAGACTTGTATTCTTATGTTAGACACCAGTTATCTATTGAAAAGAGTTTGGGAACCGTTTGTTCCAATACTATCGACACATGTCTTCATAAGGGAAGTAAAGATAACATGAGTGTAGTTATTGTCACCTTTTCCGGCGCACCGACTGTTAGCCCAGACCACCAAAGACTAGATAAAGAACTCGAACAACAAATCATTGCAAGAATTAGAGAAATAATGGATAAAAACACTGATTATATATTCTCAGACTTAATGGACGAGTTATTTAAGGTTGAATTCAATCATTTACCCCCTGGAGGGGGTCTGGAGGCTAAGCACCGACTTATTGAAGACACTTTTAATACAATGACTGAAACACGAAATGAAAATTTTGAAACAAATAGCAATAAAACGAGTGAAAGAAGTGATGAATAAGTGTTTTGTCGACAAAAATATTTGTTTTTCAATCAATAGTTGTTTTGTTTTAAAGATTTTGTAATTTATTCTCAAAATTAATGTTTAGTTTAGTTTTTGTGACAAAAATCTAGTGATTTATGAATTGTTTTCAATTGTTTTCAATGGCTTTTAGATAATTATTTTTTCTTTGTTTTTAAGTCTTTTCATTGTTTTGTTGTTTTTTTGTGTAATTTCTTAACTCTTTTATTACTTAACGCTTTGATGATTAAAATTACTAATCATTTAAAGTCTAATATATTTTGAGATAATCTTTACTAAAGTCTTAATAATCGATGAATTAATTGATTCTATGTTTTAAATATAGAGTGAATTTTGTGTAAAATATAGTTTAATATAGGAATTATCTACCGTTCCCTTAGGCTTAGATGAAATTCAATTCAACGATCAAGAAGTAAGGGAACAAAAAGTATTTATATGAATATCACCTGATTTGGTGAATAGATTGGGTCTGTTGTGTGAAAACTATAATTTTTCGTCCCTTTTGTCTAAATATTTTCAAATATTTCATATATTTCTTAAAAGTTTTAAAAGTTTTGAAAACAATTAAAATTTTTAAAAATTCTTTTATATATTCTTACCCTTTGCTAACAAACCCTGAGCTTAAGGATTGAAATATCTTTTTCACAACAATTTGACTAATAATGTATTGTTTTTTCATTAAAGTCTTTAAATATCAGTATATTTTGAATAAAAATACTTATAAATGAATGCATAAATAATTTTCAATATTTATTGTTAGCTTAAAATTATTGATCAAACAATTAAAGATTGGATTCAAATATGATTTCTTTGAATGTATTCATGACATGAATGACTAAATTATCGATTTGTTTTTGTATTTCTCAGTTTTGTCACAAAAGTCAAATTTTCTGATATATATAATGATATTTAAAGAATATTTTGACATCAATTCACTTATATTTCAACGAATGTAAGCAAAGATACGAAAAAATCAATTCTTGAGTTAAATAACAATTTTATGACTTTTTGCTGGAAAAACACTTTTGTTTCACAAACGAAATGAAAATATTTTTTCTTTATTTATTTGAACTCAAAAACAATAAATACTAAAAACATTTGAATAAAACCTAAAGTAAATCAAAATTATATCTGACTTTGACTTTAAATCAAATCATTTGTGCATCACTTCCTACAGTAAGTGAAGTAATGTTTGAATTCATGGACTTTTCGTTTGATTTTTGTTAAAATTTATTCAATATTTCAAAACAGTTTGTGATATCAATAGAAATCCGACAGAAATTTATTTTAAACTCAACCATAAGTTTCCTCAAAGTTGAGTCTAATATTGATTATAAAGTCATTTGAAGAGAAACCCATCGGTTTGTGTGAGGAATGGATATATCCTTTTCCAGAAAGTGTCGTTCAATTCAGTTATAATTGATATTTTTTTAAATATGTAAAACCAGTCGTTTTTGCGACTTATATAACAAGTGAACGAATGATGAATAATGTAATTATAGTTTGTATTGAAAAACAATAAATTTGATGAATAATAAGGAAATCATCGAAACATTGAATTATTTACTCATTTTAGTGTTCAGTGAATTGATTGCTGTCTTAAATGTGATATGAATTTGAAGTCAAATTTTAACGATTATTGTTATTATTATTGGTTTTAATATTTATTTATTAAACAACAATTGTCTGAATTCAGGTAAACATTAAAAAATCAATTTCACAGTCATTTAAAACTTTGTCATTAATTTCAATGAATACACAACTCATTGAATATTCAGATAAACATTGAATTTCAATGCAATACTGAGTTCTCAATGATTTCACTAAATTCAGTGAATGTTTGACATTTCATACATTGCTTTTGATTTAGGTTTTCATTTCAGTTATAATTTCGTGTTATTTTCAATCTTTATTTAAAAATTAATGAAATTCTTGTATTTTTTATCTATTTTTCATTTTTATTAGATTTTATGTCAGTTTTTATAAAATATTGAATAATTTTTTTTATATTAATTGAACGCAAAGAATAAAAATTTATTTAAAGTTAAGACAAAATTAATCTTTAATTTCAATAATAAGCCTTTGCATCAAGGTGAGCTGAGCTGAGGTGAGGTGTTTCATACGTCAATACTACAGTATGTTATGCATGTGATCCATACAAATGATGCTTAAGTATTGCATATTTTAATTATAAATATACAAATATATTTGATTGCATCTGGCTCAAATTAATACAACTATGAATTGCTAAAAATAATTCATTAAAGGTATTAAACTTACTTAAAATAGTAACTTAGTGTATTCAATGACCCTGGCCATCGATACAGCAAAAGGAAAATTTGTGTTAATATTGAAAATATTATGAAATTAATGATTGAAAGCATATTTTCATTAATAAACATAACTTATCCTCAATTGTCTGACTTTTCTTATGTAAATCAATGTAAAGAATAATTTATTATAAAATTGTCGTAAATTTCAATTAATTTTGATTTAAAATCCTTTTTTGGATTTAACTTATAATTAATATTATTATTATTTCAATGAATATTTGAGTTCAAAGTTAAGACAAATAAAAATTTATAGATTTTTGTTAACTTTAATACCAATTGAATACAAATTGTTTAAATATGTTTTGATTTGTGTCATAAGCACAATATGTTTTCAAAATATTATAGATTTAAACAAAATGTGTGAAACATTTACGTCACTTGAGATGAATTAAAATTTAGTTTATAAACTGTGCGCAGAATTAATGCAAAATCACTTTAAATCACAGTTAAAAACACAAGAGTTGTGTAAAAAGAGTTATGTTTTGTCAAACATTTATCAAAACTTTGTTTTAAACCTATTTTTTGATAAATATATTATATTTACTAAAAGTGAGTTAAATATTGAATTAATTTTTACAGATCTTTGATAAAAATACTATTAATTTTGAATTCATTAGTCATTCATATATTTCTCTGATATCTAATGCAGAAAATGATATTTTCGGTGCAAATAATGGTTACAATTATAGACATTAATAATTTGAACCACAATTTAAAGAAACAATTATAATATGAGATGAAAACGATTTGTAAGTGTTTTCAAATAATTTTCACATTATTTTCTTTAATCATAAATACCTTATGAACTGTTCAAATGTGTTGTAAACTAAGGAAGTTTTGCATCAATTTTGAGGTTATTTTTGGATCATATTATAAAAAACTTTTAAAAACTAGTGATTAATTGAATTAAGAGTTTATATGTTTTTTTGAGATCAATCCTTGAGTTTCTTTTGCATAAATAGTGTCGTGTTTTTGAGTCAGTTTTAGTAATTAATACAAATATTTTTTGTATTGTTTTGACATAAAAATAAAATCTAATGATTTGACAGAATTCCCGTTAAAACCGATTAAAATAACTTTTTTGTTGTTTAGTACAAAATTTTTATTTTAAACCCTTTTCGTTGAAAAACATAAGTATTTAAAATTAGTTTAATATTAAATACAATAATTAAAAGCCCACACATTATGCTGTAATGGATCGATGACTTTGAAGGCAGAGGTATAACAGACCAGACATTAATATTGTAATAATCGCTGTTTGACCTCTTTATCTACAGTTTATTTAGATTTCAGATTATTTGCAGATTCTAGACATAAATGTAATTAAATTTTAGACAAATATTATTGTTTATTAAGTAATTAATTATAAAAATGTGAAAAAAACAAATTTATTATCTAATTGTCGACAAATATATTGCAAATCATTGAATGACTGAATGAATGAAACGGAATATTCTTTTGTTAGAAATTTATTGAAGTTATCTCTAATGATAATAAATTAATTCAATATATCAATGGAAAGAATCCTAGGAATGGAAGGAATTGAAGGAACGGTAGGTTTAAATTAATACAAAGTTCTTAGTTTTGGACTAAATATAAAAATCAATAAATGCTTTTATGAAAAAATGTTTCTTTCAGTCTAAGCCCTGAATCCGAAGGTTATGTCACTTTAGTTAAGAATTATTGAATTATTATTGAATTAGTTTTTATAACAAATAGTTTTTTAGACTTAATATAAATCTATAATTAATTGAATTAACGTTTTGACACAACGACTCAAATGAAGGGAAGTTTAATTAAATTAATTAAGATTTATTGATACCATTGACGACATCGTATGTATGATATGTGTCGGCTCATAATAATTGTCGCAAAAAAACAAAAATATTATAAAAATTACTCAAAACTTAAGAAATTCTGAGAAAACTTAAGTATTTTTTCATCAAAATTGATCCAAACGTTAAGCCTTAAGGGGTTTATGACTTATTTTCCGATAAAAACAGGGAAACATACAAAACAAATGCAATAAAAAATCAAGACATAAGACATTGCGTCCATAACTGTGATTAGGTGTGAGAAATTGAATGTTCTCTCTCTTTCTGGCCATTAATCTGATAAAATGCTAACAAATGTTTTATATATTGATTACAAGGTCTGAAGAAAATTTGATTTTTTTCCGACGCGAATGTGCAGAAGAGGGCAAATATTTGTTGTGTTTTTCTATATATTCTGAGGAAATGTTAGATATTTTGTGCAAAACTATATCAAAATATTTTATTAATATATTTTTCAATTGAAAGAATATATTGTTAAAATTGAGCAAGGTCTAAATATTTCGATATTAATAACATTTTTGTGATATTTTATGATTTATTTGAAATATAGTCTCAATTCTAGACATAATATCTTTTAATGGATTCAATGTCTGTACAGTATGTCTGGTCTGAATGAGGATCTCATACAGAGTATAATAATAATATTTATATTGTAATTGAATTCAATTGATATCTAATTTTGTTTATAATTTGAATCCTTTGCTCCACTTTTGTGTAAATCAAACAAAAGTTTAATATTGTTTTAATAAGCGCTTTGTGTTTCAGATTTGACGTTTAATTGATACTCAAATCAAGTGTTTTTTGGCTTAAAATTATAGTTTATTTTGAGATAACGAGCGATAAATTTGTTTATTATTTGGTTATATCTCTGCAGAAGAAGACAACCAATGGTTTCATAAACTTTATTATTGAATAAAATCATTGAACAGTAAAACTAATTAACGATATATTTGTCTAAATAATGATGTTTTTGAAGTGAATCTCTAAGTTGTGAAAAATAGTTTCATTTTTTAACATTTGATAAAATAGTAAATATCATTGAAATTTGATTTTTTATCAAAAAATTGAATCTCTTTTAAAACTTAACTTTTAATAAGTGTTGAAATTAAACACAAATTGCTCTCAATTTCTTAAATCCTTGACATTTGTGCACATCTTTATGACTGCATCGGTGTCTGAATTTTGAATGCATTTAATGATTAATTCAAATCATAATCAAATGTTTGACTTTGACTGAAGAGAAGCTAAAGAACATTATATCTGAATCAAAGTGAATAACATTGAAAATCAAACTGATTTGAGCACTGAATCAATTGAAACAAAAATAAAAGTCAAGAATCGAGAGATAGAGCCGTTGTTTAGCTCTTTATAAATAGATTCAGAATTAGACGAATATAAAGATACCGTTCCTCTGCTAAAACATTGACTTTTTGCCAGTTGTGCTCTTCACTCATATAAATGACTTTTTGACACCAAATCTGTTGTCTTATTAAAGGAGATCACTCATACACTCACTGCCAGTCCTTTTAATCATAAAAATAATTTTGTTTTTCAGACATATTATTAAATAATCAATTAATTTGAACCAAAACTGCCAATAATTATGACGATCTCAACGAAGAAGAAGGTATTGATCCTAATCTGTGGTCTAATAGAGAATCTGATATTCAGTGGCACCATATTTGGATGGCCGGCCCTCTTCTATATGCTTAAGAGTGAGGGTATATATGAACACTTGTGTCAAAACCTGCCTAAAGACGAGCAAATTGTGGGTAAAAACCTATTGTTTGAAAATATGACACTTTCTGGCGATTCAATCAATGAAATCGATTCAAACACATCTGATATTAAAAAACTGCCGAATTTTGATACCTTTCCGGTATTTAACAGCACTTTGTATAAAGACATTGAAGTAAGTCTTGTTTCAAATTATTTCCAATAGATTTATCCCTAATAACCAAAACATCCTTTTTATGGCCTTTTCTTGCATTTTGTTTCGCAAATAAATGAGAAATTAATATTTAAATGATTATCAAAACTGTTTTATAAATAAATAATAGGATTTTGACATTAAGTTTGTATAACATATAAAAAGATAATGTAATGAATGAATGAATTTATTTTTATATTTCTGAAGAAAATGTAAATTTGTATCAATTTTTTGATTCTATTATCCAATTCTTTGCAACAAATCAATGAATTATTCCTTACTTTTTCTGAAATCAGTAAAATGTAAAACACTTTAGGACTTTGAATACAATCACTGAATAAATTGAGTGCTTAACCCCTTATAACCCCTAAAACATGCTATTAGTTTAATCATTAATGTTTGCAGACACACACTGCACACCACTTTAAGTTATAATAAGTTTTGTAATCATTTGAAAAATATTTACAAATTTTAATATAACATTGAATTTTGATTTCCAGATAAGACAAGACTGTACGGCACAGGAAAACATCCTTAACCTGGCTTATACTATAGGAATATTCTCAATGGGTTTTACATCGTTTATTTGGGGGTTTCTTCTGGAGACCTGGGGTCTAAGGATTGTTAGACTTTTATTAAAGTATTTAATTTTATATTTATATTTAATTCACAACTGATTTAATAACC
Source organism: Pantelozetes paolii (assembly GCA_034687845.1). NCBI lineage: Eukaryota > Metazoa > Arthropoda > Arachnida > Sarcoptiformes > Oribellidae > Pantelozetes > Pantelozetes paolii. The sequence continues at coordinate 49,673 of JAQGAT010000138.1, forward strand.
CTTTGATTAATAAACAGCGCTTTAATTACTGCCGGAAGTGTTTTGCTATGCCTTACGAGCAGAGGTAAGGGTTTAATGAAATAATTGATTGAAATTATCACTAATTAATGTTTCATTGATGGCCAGAGAGATCTCATTTGATAGTTCCGGCTATAATACTACTGGGTTTGGCAGGAGTTCCGCTACGTATTGCAAATATGCAAATCGCAGACTACTTCCCAACCAAGAGGTCGACTGTCATAACCTTTTTTAGCGGTGCTTTCAGTGCCTCTCCAATAGTGTTCGTTGCCCTCAAGTATACCTACGATTCCGGTGTCTTCTCCTTCTTTACTGTGATATTAGTATTAGTAGTCGTGAGTCTATTTATGCTTCCCTTCACTTTCCTACTACTGCCAGCACTGAGTGTCAAAAATGATGATAAGATTATATCTAATATTGAACTCAATTCTTGTGAGACATCACTAGAAAAGCAAAACTGTTTAGAGATTATGACAAACGATTCAAACGGAAACAAAAATATTAAAACAGTTTTGAATGCATTTAACGGTAAAACACAAACTAATGGCAAAACATATGACAATCAAAACGGTGTTAAGGATGAGGAGGAAGAGGTGTTTATTAAACCACACGAACCGATCAGACCTGTGATTGTGGACAGCGATGATAGCATACCATTGAGTGTTTCTCTTTGGTCCTGTGCTTTCACTTTACACCAGTTATGGTTTTCATGGCTCAACACTTATATGGTTTTATATTCCGGTTCAATGAATCTATGGTTAGATAGAGTGACTTCTGACACCGCCATTGCCGGAGGGTTTACTGAAACGTTTGGTATAGTACAGGCCAGTGCTCTCATCATTGCTCCCATCGCTGGACTCTTTATGGATCACAATATACGTCAGGCCAACAAAGACTCGGATTCTTTTAAACGAAGACTCAGTCGGTCTCAGTCAGGGTTTGTGCCAATACTTATGACAACAATTGTGTTAACGATTGCAGTCGTCTGTCGATTCTTCAACACTTCCGGTGCCGTCTATTGCTCTATCGTTTTCATAACTCTTTTGCGTTCATTCTTAGTGGCCGTCGCTTCGGCTTATCTTCGGTTTAGGTATTCTGTCATTACATGAGATAATTGTAAATAATTAACAACTAATCCCTTATTCTTCAGATTCAATGGCAGTCACTTTAATCGTCTGAATGGCATAATGTGTACTACAAGTGCTGTCTTCTCGTTACTACAGTTCCCTCTATTCGTATGGGAATCTCATTCACATAATCACGCCTTTTGGGTAACAATTAACAGAATAATTGAAATAATGAGTAAAATCCCCCCTTTTTTTAGGTGAATATGTTTTGTGTTATATCAACCATAATATCGTTTGCAAATCCGTTTCATTTGATTATAACTCCGCTTCAAAAATATCTTTTACGTAAAGAAGAAGATAGTGAAACAAAATCCCGGATCAATTGAAGACTGAAATCCATACAATAGTTGGCACTCGTCTTGTGTTCAACTCTAAACATGTCTTTTGTTTCAATCAATGTTTGTTTAAATTGTTTCTAACTTTGCGTTTAATTCAATCAATCTTTTAGTCTTTCAGACAATATTGAGATTCAATTTAATGACAAAACATAAGAGTTATATAATTAAGACTTATGTTGTGTTTCGCACACTATTTCGTCAAAATGTTATTTAATATTAATATTAATTCAATTAATAATTATTTTCTTTCTTTTAATTGATTTAAATTTTAATAAATATTTTTCAAATAAATCACTTTTTAATTGAAATTTAGTTTTTAATAAAGAAATTGAAAACTATTTAAACTTTTTATTAATTATTCAAAACATTCAATAAAAATGCAAACTTTGTATAAATATTTGCGATCTTTGATGACAAACATTAAGCAATTGATGATCTCTTCTGACGATTGGTAGACGATTTCTGAAGAAGTTTTCAATTGTATAAATTTATTTCATTTTTAATTTCAATTGTTATAAATTCGTGCAAAACATTGAAATCCAAATAAATTCAGATTTTAATTGATTTCAAAAGTAATATTGTTTTCAAACGATTTCTAAAGCCATTCAAAGACTATTAAGAGATGATTGAGTTTGTGGTCATTTTTCTGATCATGGCTTCACTTATGACTGGAAATGCTATGAATACCAATGAGTTTAAGGAAGTTTACGGAGATTTATGTAGAAATCCATTGAATTTGAATAAATTTGCAAAACTTATTGAATATCGCAGAGGTTTTTATGAAAGTGAAGATCAGATCCAAGATTGCGATCACTCTAATGGTTTCAATTACAAAAGTGATCAATGTCAAACCATTGCTGATTACGATCCTCATTACCGCGACATCAGTGTCAGTGGATTTCTTGCCAATGATGACAAACATGTCATTTTATTTCTCACCGGTTATATCAAAGACAAAGCAATGAATATAAGCACTGATGGAACCAAAAGGTCCTATAAATTCAATTTAAATGCATTTCCGCCCAAAAAATTCAATACAACTTTGTTTGCATTTTGGGTCAAAGAAAGACTAAATGGTTTTGATTTCACACATAATTATCAAATTGTCTACAATTCTGGTCGCAAGTCGTCCACAACAAGAGATTTTGAAGCGAAAACTGAAGATCAAATGATTGTTAAAGAGTTTTACATCAATACCACTCAAATCGATGCAAATCTCAAGGATGTGCCAAAGGGTCAAACCATTAACTCAGAGGACTATACGATAAAAGACTCATATCTTATAGTGTGTGGACGCAAACTGGACTCCGAGTATAGTTTCAAGGACTGCGAACCACACGAAAAATATGAGAGAATTGACTGCCAGTGCTCTAAAGACGGTAGAAATCAAATAATCATTTATATTGTGGTCTCGTTTTGGTGTTTGATAGCAATCATAGCCACAAAACCATTTGTGGAGGAAATCCTGGGCAACGAAAAGAAGGAAAAACGGGTTTTCTTTCAATTTATTAATTGTAATGAAAGGAACGTTGAGTTCAAATACACTGTTGTTCTTCGTCTCTCAAAGGGAACGGATTCTAATCTAACAGATGTGACCATTGATGTCGAGTTCTTCACCACAAGGAATGACAGCATTGGTAAGACATTACAATAAATTCAAATTTCAAACACATTTTATTTCTATTGACAGCACCGGCACTCAGATTCAAAGCCAATGTACTGGAGAGTCGTCCCATGACTGACGTGACTATAAATCAGTGGCGATTGACAAAAATGCCTGTCCTTAAGAAGATCCAATGCAACCATTCGGGAGGGAATGACACCAAAATTGTTTTGTTAGGACTTATGGTTCAATGCATTTCTGGAGAAGAAGACCAAACCATCAAAAAGTTTAAAATCAATAAAAATATTGTCAGAAATAACAGACAATTACCGCTCAAAGAGACCAAAGACGGCGAAGAAGTGGTCGACGAAGAAGTGAAACCAATGAAGAATATAAAGTGGACTAAAATTAGTCTTTCATTTCTGGAGATCCTTTGGATTGTATTCCTCGACATATCATTCATTGGATCCGTTTGTCTGTGTCTTACTTTTAATAAACTTTTTGAAGCAATTCATAACACAATCGTAAGACAACTATCCCTTATATTCGTGTCATTCCTGTTGTCAATAGTATTTCACACTTTGATTATAATGTCATACAAACTCTTAATATATTTACAATTAAGTCAAGAGTCGAAACTCAATTCAAAGATTGAAAAGTTGTGTATACTTTGGATAAGAGCCTACTATTTGCTGTCAATACTCATTGCCATCGCTTCCGGTGTTTATCTCTGCATTAAGTATGAGGAGGAAAAGGATTATCGCATTTATGAATGGGTTTGTCTCACAATCTGTTCATTTGCTCTTCTGGTGATGGTTTGGGTATTGGCCTCACATTCTCAGTATTTTTTCAAAAAAGCCGAAACCCCTTCGGAAACGGAAATGACTTACAGTTCAGTAAATTCAACAAATGTTTGAATATTTTTGTCATTTGTATTCAATTTCAGAATATTTTTCATTTCATTTTCAAATAAAAACAATTTTTTGACAAATATTTCATTAATTTTTAAATATTTATGTTTTTCTGAATTATTTTTATTAAAACAAACTTTTGGTTCAAATCTTTTGATCAAAACTTTTAAAAATGACTTTAAATTCAAACAAAACTTTAAATAAAATTGAATTTAATATAAAATTGGATTCAATTGAAGACAATTGAAGACAAATTGAAGGCAAATATGAATCACTTATTACATAATCGTTGTCTCAGTTCCTGACCATAAGATCTGTCGGTCGACCGATGGATATCTCGGAAGCGGTGCCGAAGTTGTCCTCAACTCTGGAATTGTTATCTTTTACTGTATTTTCGGTCTCAAAACCCGAGGAAACCATTTCCCGGACTTGTGATGGTTTGGCCTCTAATCGGGAAGTGTTTGAATCAATGGCAGAACCGATGGCTTCGGTATTTGAGGACTGATTTGGTGGCGACTCTTGTCTTCTCTTAACATCTCTTTTATAACAATATTTGACAAAAATTAAAACAATTATTATTAGTATTACTATAACTGAGACAACAATTGAAGTGATTATCACATTATTGTCGGACATCTGAGACACAACTGATCTCAAGAAAGACCTGAAGACAGAGACAGACGAAGATTGGATGAGAAGTTATTTTGGATTCAAATTCAGTTTAAATTCACTTCACTTTTGAACAACAATTCAATAATAGTTTAAAACAATTAACGGATTATTAATAAAACATAAAAAGCAGTGAATGTTATGAAGGGTTTGTTCAGACGGTCTGACCGTTGGGTCTAACCGTTGGGGTCTAACCGTTGGGGTCTAACCGTTGGGGTCTAACCGTTGGGGTCTAACCGTTGGGGTCTAACCGTTGGGGTCTA